>VDFB02383603.1:70681-192325 GCA_007258455.2 Sequoia sempervirens | reverse complement strand
CACTTCCAGATCCTAATTTTTGACTCTTCACCATTAATTCAACATTGTTCAACTATTACAACTCAAAAACATATCACTTGTTAAGGCAGATCCTTCACTGTTATACCCTAGGGTCCATCTTCATGCCTTTTGCTTTGCTAAATCACTGTACACACATTAGTTTCCCTCTTTTCTGCACATTATATTGTTATTCCAATATAGTACATGTTACATTTGATCCATTTCATAGGTTTTCAGTCATAATCCTCCATGAAATGGATCAATCATCCATAAAACCTCTCAAAACTGGTGAAAATCTAAACTTTTCCTATGGACAGTCAGTTAAAATGTGTAAGAATTGATCTCTTATGCTTATCAGAACATGTAAGGGATGTTAAAACATGTAAATAAAAACTACTAAGGCATCCAACAACGTATACCTTCAATAGGAATCAGTGGTTCATCAAAAAGACACCAAATAATGCAAGAAAGCTGTGTTTTTTCCTTATTTCCAGAAACAGTCCATACAGTACCTTCACAAAACTGATCAACCCCCATAAAAATGAATATTTTAGGGTTATAAACCCATTCCCCAACTGCCCAAACTGTTTTACATTGATTTTATTCCATTAAAGTGCTTAAACCTCCTAAAACCTATTTACCCGCCTAAATTGAAATTCAAAAATTTGAATTTACAATCTTGAAATTTATTAAATTATATTATCTAAAAGCCATTGGATCTTCAATGTCTAACCTTATTTTACCTAATTAAAGCATTAGATTACTAATCAAACCCCTAGAACATGATTTTCCCTTTATATTGCATTTTGGTCCTAGGGTCCTTATCAGGACCCTCAGGACAGTTGACTCTCTCTTTGCATTTATCCTCTCCAAATGCCATTATAGGCTTCAAAAGGTCATAGTTGATGTTTTGATATAATGGATAGGTCCTCCTGACCCTTGTAAACTCCTGGATCTTGAACAACTCCTTGAAGGCCTTGGGTGCTCTTGCACCAATAAACACCTTCCTCCTTTGGTTGAGGTTGCTTTCTCTTCTTACCTCTATTATATCTGCAGATTTCATTGTCTCATCTATTTCCACCTACTTTCCTCTTAGTAATTTAGTATTTCTACGCTGTCCACGTCCTCTCTCCATGGCCTCCTCTATGAATAAAAATTCTTCCATAGAAGATTTCACTGCACTACCTTTGAGAAGGAAGAAGCAACTTGCAGGACTGTGGTAAAAACCACTCTACCGCACCCAGCTGATGAAGGATCCACGGGACAATGGTGGTCACTACACTACCGTACACCAATGGTAGAAGACTTGCGGGAGTCACCGCAACACTGCCAGGAACATAAGGAATACTCACATGCCGCCACGTAAGCTTTCACTGCACTACCACCGAGAAGGATGAAGCACCTTGCGGGACCGTGGTAAAAACTGCTCTACCGCACTGAGCTGATGAAGGAGCCACGTGACAGTGGTGGTCACAAAAACAAGGCAAGAGTTGGAATTATTTCCAACACTTTGGATCTTGTGATACACAACAATGAAAATAGTCACTATACAACAATGATAGGTGCCCAATTAGGCGCACATGGCACCGCCTTAGGTGCCCCAAATAGATTACATTAACGGCCAAAATTCAGAGCTAAATTTGGTGTTAACTAACACTGACTAAAGCACTGACTACTGGATCAAAATAAAAAATTAAAAAATTTCCCGCATGAAGGAAGAAATCAGACAACAAAAAAGGGAAAAATGCCATGCGAAGGAAGAGAGCAGGGTGCTACCAACAATTGATGAGAAAGTCGATTTAGTTTGCAACACCATAGGTAAGGTTACAATTTTTTTTCTTGGTTAAATTCATGATTGTTTACTACTCTTTGTATTGCATTTGAATTCATGATTGTTTACTGGTTCATGGCCTAACCTGTCCAGGCAACCTCTAAATTGTCCCATCATTATAAATTGTAAACCCTTTGAGAAACCAACAAAAAAATTTACCCTACCCATTTGACCTTTGGCTCAAAATATTATAACACAAAGCTAGAATGCCTCCATATTCTTTCCCTAACTGGGGTATCAAGGAAATAGTGAACTGCTTGGAAAATCTAGGAATTTGGGTCGGTCACTATTGAGAGACTACTGAAAATAAATGCAGAAACCACTTGGTTTTTCCTAGTTGCACCATAGTCACCAATGCCATGACAAATTTGTGCAAGATTGCATTATGAAAGAGTTTTCATGATAAGGTTATCAACACTAAGAAAACCCAGTGAACATATTTTCCCTAGGATATCAACACTAAGCAAACCCAACAAACATATTTTCCCACAAAACAAAACTTTCATACCTGATAATGTGTACTTTGTTTTCCTCCACAGACTAGACGAAAAATAATTTTCCCTAGGTCACCTCAAAATGTCAAGCAATAGAAGGAAGGGAGCATTGTCAGTAGACTTTGGCCATAATGAGGTAATTCATTATCAATTTATAGATTTGTAAATGTTCCCATTGTTTCTTTGACTTTGACTTTTTAGTTTTTTATTTCTAAATTTAAAAGAAGAAATATAATTTAAATATATATATAGGGACATGAGACTGAAAAAAATAAAGAGGAATTGGCTTCCATATTGGGGGTAGAGGCAGTGAAAAAATTAGTTAATGTGGACTAGACAACGCTTGTTAGATACATAGAAAAACAATCTGGTTACGCCCCTCAAGCATTGCAAACAAATCAATTATGTGAAAGGGAATCAATTGATTCCCCAACCAGTCCTGAATTGAGCAAAAGATCCAAGAGGAAATCAGTGACAGTAAACTCTAAGAATGTGGAAAAGGGAGCAGAGACTTCCAATGTCCCAGCCACTCCTAAGACACAGACTTCTTCCACCATGCCATGTTATCAATCTTCAATTGGTAGCTACAATATGAAGATAGAATACGAGGTGGTTTTAGGGGAAGTCCGAATGATGAATGATGGGAAAATGTTTGTGAATAGGTTGAAGGAATCATGCCCTCAACGGTTCAAATACCATCTACATTTTCCATTCACACAGATACCCATGCATCTAAAAAAAGCAGTTATCCATGACATGGAGATTGATTTTGGCACAGGTTGGTCTGTAAAGAAGATAAAGCTATGAATTTCTCAAAACTACAAGAGATTTCGGTGCAACCAAACAAAGAAGATAAAAAAAATTCCCTCTTGAGATAAGGCAGAAAAGAAGGCCAACTGATGTAAGTGTGAAAGTATGGAAAGAGCTTGTAAAAGCATATGAGAAGTCTGAGGCACGAAGGAAGTCTGGTGAGGAGAGTACATAGGTATTTGAATTTTTTCATAAGATTATATCAAATTTATTAAACGATATTTAAATTTTATTTGTGCATAGTTAAATTGAATTAGTATATGTTTCAAGACAAGGCCTCCAAAGCTAGGCTTGAGAAACTTTGTACCACGCATCGCAGTGGCCAGAAAGGTTTACATGCCTTAATCTATACATTTGTAAGTATATTTAATATGTTAAATGATATATTTTTTTATTTCCTTGGAAAAATTAAATGATTGCATATTAATTAGTTTAACTAGTCCATGTGCCATGTTTTGACAGGAGGAGAAATATGGCTGCCATCCAAATCAATTTGAAAAGAATATGTTACAAAACAAAAAGTGAAATGATTTTGTAATCTAGATGGAGAATGAGGTATCAATAATTGAGTTTCAATAACTTAGTTGGATATTGTTGTGTTAATATGTCAATTTACATCTCTTGTGTTGAGTTGTTTATTGATGCGTAGGATGAGTAAATAGAGCTCAAATCTTATGATTACAAGATGACCGTTTATGTGCATGAATAAATAGTAGAAGGATGTACACGAACTCAATTCATCTAAATTTATGCCTCTTGGTAGGCATTCCTCTTGAATCTCTAATATTAGGTGCCTAAGACTTCCTTGTAGCTTTTACCTTTTATTGCCGCATTTCCTCTTCACTATTAGACTCGTCTCCTTTTTTATCCTCATCTACATTTTTGGCTTCGACTTCTAATTCATCCCATGTTTTACCTTCCTCCTCTTCAGAATATTCTTCTTCATCATCCTCCTCTAACTCCATAAGAGATTCATCTTTTGAACCTTCCGCGTCTGATTCTGATTCCTCTTCTACATCAGAGGGTTCGTATCCTTGATTTGACTCTTCTGGATTATCAGAATCAGAATCACTAGCTTCCATATTCAAAAATTCCCAACCACCATCTTCAATAAATTTATCTAGATCATTAGTAATAGTCTTCAAAATTGGCCACCAGTTCAAATTCATTCTTCTTTCATAACACTTCATATCCATGGAGTTCAACCATTCCTTAATTCCATCAAGTGAAGATTGAGGAATGGCGTACATGTGTAGTACATCTTGCTTGAAGTATTTGAAAACAATAGCCATATCAAATTCCTTTTTCCCAAGTCCTACTCTCTCAAGGTTAACAATTCTAAATCTCACTAATAGCGATTACTAAGAAAGGTAATTCCACCAAATCTACCAAATAGTTTACCATAGGAACAATAAAAGCAGAGGCTTTGAAAGGAACTCCATGAAAACCAAGCTCTCTAAATGGTATACCAAAATCTAGTTCAAAATCTTTTAGATGAGGTGCTCCCATAGCTTTCTTACTCACTTGACAAATCCTTGAAACTTTGACTTCTTAACATTCAAAATATAAATGGAATGTCCTCAACACCCAGTAGAGCTATCCAAAAAAGCTAACTAAAAACACAAACGTGCTCCCGCACACAATGGCCTAATGGCTAGTTGTCATAGAAGTCAAACTACTGAAGTAACAACACTGATTGAGTTAACATATATGCATCATTTTCATAAATAGATGAAATGCATAAAAAATGTTAATCATTACATTAAATTTTGAGATGCGTTGAAATAATAATAAACAAACATGTTTTGGGGAAAATATCAACATCATGGGGGAAGAAAGCATTAACCCTAATAAAAGCATTTTCTGTTGTTCTTGATACACCATCTATAATTTTTCCTTGGATGATAGTACTTAATTTCTATATGTTGTACCCCTTAAATGTCCTACATGTTACAAATGTGGAATAACAATGTACAAATTTGTATCGAGTCCAAAGGACAAGGAATTCTAAATAAGGCTAGTCAAACTTGATAAGGATGTAGTCACTATTACACATATTGACAATCTAGAATAGTCATGTAAAGACAACTACCTATGAAAACCATAATCAATCAAATTATGCACATTCAAATCTAAGTTTGAAAGCTTGCATTTCAATCCATGCATCTAAGTCCTTGTTGAAGATTGAGGGTGTCAACAACAAAGCTAGAATAACTCTCCTTAAACCATAGCTAGTTTTAAAGTGTAGTATTTCCAAATTCAAATACACTTCTTAGCTAAGGAAAGGAGGTAGGATTGTCAGGTGCTACCTCAAACATAGAAGGCTATAGAAAAAATTGAAATAAAAGATCTAATAAGTGAGATGGCATAGCTATAGACCATAGATAATCATAATTCTTGCAATGCACAGATGCTTGTGATACAAACAAAAGGTGCTTATACATTAGTTGAATATATCCTCATCAAAATGACCAGAAAGAAATTTCAAATTTGTAAGTAAACTTTGACAGTCAAGAAAAAAAATCATAAAAATTGGAAGTAAACTTTGGTAGACATGTAGGTGAACTTAATTCATCCGACTTTATGTCTCTTGGAAGACATTAGGATCTCCCCTCCTAAATTTTGGACCACATCCATTACCTCCACATAAAACTAGACATCCTTGGTCTTCTTGGTTCCCATGCCATGATATGGTTATGCAAATGAAAATGAAGCAAAGTAATCATCTCCTTCTCCGCTGGCTGGAAGAATGCATGCTTAATATTTTGATACATGATATCAACTCTCTCTTCTTCTCTCATGGTTTAATACCAAAATCCATTATGGTGGGCCTCCAAAGTTCCAGTAATCTTTCATCCTCTTCCACCAAATGTTGGCTTGATCCACATGTCTTCCAGCCTAATTGGCTTTGTTTTTGAAAGCTAAAGTTTCTCTTGAGTCACCAATGTAGCTCTCTCTACCTTTTCATACTCTTTCATTGCTACATATCGTCTTTTGGATTTAATAATTTGTACCACATGGTTGATGTGCTTTGAATCCAAAGGAAATTTCCTTAACATAAATACTGCTAGGGAATTTCAATGTTGCCATTGTAGTTGGCATTAAAGTCAGTACTTGCAACATTGAAAATTATCCTTATATAAGAATTCCCTCCATCTTGTTGGCTTGTAACACTCTTGATGGTGGCTACATGAAATCTAATTCTGATTCCTCTTCCACATCAGAGGGTTCATATCCTTGATCTGACTCTTCTGAATTATCAGAATTAGAATCACTTACTTCCATATTCAAAAATTCCCAACCACCATCTTCAATAAATTTATCTGGATCATCAGTAATACTCTTCAAAATTAGCCACCAGTTCAAGTTCATTTTGCTTTCATAATACTTTATATCCATGGAGTTCAGCCATTCCTTTATGCCATCAATTGAATATTGAGGAATGGAATCAATTTTGAGTACATCCCGCTTTAAGTCTTTGAAAATAATGGCCATATCGAATGCCTTTTTCCCAAGTCCTACTCTCTCAAGGTTAACAATCTCAATCTCACTAATAGTGATTACTAAGAAAGGTAATTCCACCAACTCTACCAAATAGTTTACCGTAGGAACAATAAAAGCAAAGGATTTGAAAGGAACTCCATGAAAACCAATCTCTCTAAAAGGTATATAAAACTCTAGTTCAAAATATTTTAGATGAGGCTGCTCCCATAGCTCTCTTACTCGCTTGACAAATTCTTGAAACTCTATATTGATTTTATTTTTCTTGTCCCTCTCTTGTTGTTCTTTCTCAATTTCATCAGGGTCATACATTGACCTTCTTTCCCCTCCTAAAGTTTGGACCACATCCATAACCTCCACATAAAACTAAAAATACTTGGTCTTCTTGGTTCCCACGTCGTGATATGGTTATGCAAATGAAAATGAAACAAAGTAATCATCTCCTTCTTCGCTAGCTGGAAGAATGCATGCTTAACTTTTTGATACATGATATCAGCTCTCTCTTCTACTCTCATGGTTGAATACTAAAATACATTATGGTGGGCCTCTAGAGTTCTAGTCATCTTTCTTCCTCTTCCACCAAATGCTAGCCTGATCCACAAGTTTTCTAGCCTAATTGGCTTTGTTTTTGAAAGCTGAAGTTTCTCCCAACTCACCAATATTAGCTGTAACTTTTTTTGAAATTTTATTATGGTATATGCACTTTGATATGATGTAATATGATTATGATTTCATCTCATATGTTGTAATATTAGATATATAACATAAAAATAAACTATTGCATGAAACAAATAATAAGTTTTCATTTTAAATGTTTTTTTTTGCAGAACACGGGTCTTCCAAAAGATCAAGATGATCCTCAACATGATATAGATCCAAAAAATATTGGTTCTAATAGTAGAGATCACATGGAAGAGGACGATGATGACGTAGATACGGAAGACACCAAGGCCGATGACAATGATGATGATGATGATGATGATGATGATGATGATGATGATGATGGTGATGATGATGATGAGACAGTTGGTAATAGTAACTAGTGACATTCATGATCATATAGACTACATCATGGATCATTGCTGATATATCGTTATGATGACTCTTTTCATGGTTACTATCATATGTATCATTTTCACAGCCTATAGTACTATATTGTTGAGTTGTATCATATTGACATGTATCATTTTCACTATATCATTTGGACATGTATCATCTTGACTTGTATCAATTTGAGTTACATAATTTATCAATTTTATTTATATCATTTGTACATGTATCATTTTCACTATGTGACTGTTGGACATGTATCATTTTGACATGTTTTTGATGTACTAGCATATTTGACTTTCACTTGTTTTAGTTATATATGATGATGATCTTATCAGTATTGACTTGTCAATTTATATATATTAAAAGTGGTCAATGATTTTTGGATGAATATTTATTATGATGATTTTAATTTACTGCTCAGGATGGATGTTGTCAAATTCAATTAAATTATATATATTTGACTCACTTGTTTTGATTATAGATGATGATCATGTTACAATAATTATATTGCTATTTAATCATATGAGTTAAATAATTAAATTACTTACTCTATAATCATATGAGTTATTTAAGAGGCACGATATATTTAACTAATTAAATTGAAATAAAACATATTAAATTAATAAACGGAAGCCAAACAAGAAGCATTTCTAGAAGCAAAAAAGGAAGAAACAATGGAAGCCAAACTAGAAGCAAACCAAAAGCAATCTTGGAAGAAAACCTCGAAGAAAACTTGGACGAAAAACTGGAATCAAAACTGGAAGCAAAACCAGAAGCAAAATTGGAAGCAAACTTGGAAGCAAAACTAGAAGCAAAAATGGAAGCAAAAACGAAAGAAAAACTAGAAGCAAAACTAGAAGCAAAACCAAAAGAAAAACTAGAAGCAAAACTAGAAGTAAACCTTGAAGCAAAATTGAAAGCAAAACGAGAAGCAAAACCGGAAGAAAACTTGGAAGCAAAACCAGAAGCAAAACAAGAAGCAAAACTGGAAGCAAAATTGGAAGCAAAACTAGAAGTAAAATTGAAAGCAAAATTGGAAGCAAAATCAGAAGCAAAATTGGAAGGAAATTCGGAAGCAAAACCAGAGGCAAAACTGGAAGCAAAACTGGAAGCAAACCTGGAAGCAAAATTGGAAGCAAAATTGGAAGCAAAATTGGAAGCAAACCTGGAGGCAAAACTAGAAGCAAAATTGGACGTAAAATTGGAAGCAAAACTATAAGCAAAAATGGGAGTAGACATGGAAGCAAAACTGGAAGCCAAATTGGGCACCAATTTCGGTGCAATTTTTGTCATTACTTCTCAACGATATTTTGGGTGCTAACGGAGGCACTCTAATCTTCTAGTGCTAAATATGGTGCTAAATCCGGTGCCAATTTCGGTGCAAATGTCGGCTCAAAATATGGCACCGAATTGACCATGCCTATTTGCGCCAAGTTGAGTGTCAGCCAAATTGCTTAATTCATGTACTCAAAATACACTAAAGTCCGGCACAAAATCTGGCACTAATTTCCTATTTCTGTTATTGTGAAGATACCCCAAAGGTTCAACAATTAGGCATTGACCTATCTAGATTTCACTTCACAATGTCTAGGGATCCATCTGACTATGCCTGCTAGGGGTCGTAGGTTGGGTTGCAAGGCTATGCACCCTGCAACACACACACCTAGAAAATGAGAGAAGATTCCTTCAACACTATGAAATGGAAGGTCAAATTATTCATGTTGGGCTCACCAAAATGTAGAGGGGGAGAGGTTGCTCAGGGACTCCAGGTGACGAGAAAGTCTAGAACAACAGGCTTCCCTGATTTACCTCAAGATAGATGAATGAATTGGAAAGGTTTAAGGTTTCAAGGGCTGAATAGGAAAGACAACTGGTCTATCACTTTCCTTCTACAAACCTAAATGTTTCAGGAGGTCAAATGAGCCAACTTCTAGAGTTTGGTCTATGACTCAAGCAACTCACTACTTGAGGACGACATCACATGACATAGACTCCAACATGACGTGTTGGCATCTTAGCAAGGCATTGGTGACCGTATGGACAAATAATGTGAAAGAAAAACCAAAACACTAGGAAATAGGCTAATAGATTGACCAACAGAGTTTTAAGCTATAACAAAGTGGTGGAAAGGTACAAAAATAGAATGCAACAAGGAGAATACTTTAACTAGTCTACTCTGAATTGAAAAAGAAGAGATGAGAAAGCAATACCAATCCATGTGTAATCTGATTCTTTGAATAACTCTAATTGAAAATTACCTACACACATAAGAACAAGAAAATATTAGGGTTACATTTAGAGGACTGCCTCAATCAGTCCCCTACTTTGGTGTTCCCACCTCCATGGAAAGCCAGATAACAATGCTTGTATAGAAAGATGATAAGGAAAGTGTAGAAATGGAAATACCAAGCAATACTCAAACAACCATATGATACTATGCAACTAGATGATGCAAAAGTATGTGGAAACATATGGATATCACCTTCTCAACCACGTGCTCCCAAGGTAAATGGAGGAAGATGTGAGCTCACAAGCTCTCTAAAGCCAACGTTGTCGCAACAACAAAGAGGAGGAGCCAAAAAATAACAACTTGTAGCTACAATGAAGGTGGTGAAACACGAAGGAGCTAAAAGTGAGTGTTGAGCAAGTGTGTAGAGTGAATTTCAATCAAGAAGTTGAAGAAGAAGGAATGAATCAAGAAGATAGCCATTTGAAAAGAAGAATGGAGTAAAAAGGGACATTTGAAGTTGGTTGGAGGGGTGGGAAGCATTACACTTCATGTCTAATGGAGGAGTGTAATGCCTCTATAGATTCCAAAGGCGAGAATCATGTTAGGATGACAACGCGACACACAAATATCTACATGACACATGTGTGTCTTTGAAAAAATTCCTCCACTAAAATGTAAAATAGCCACTACCTGGATGGGAAATGGAAGTGGATGTGGGAAAACACATCATCAGGATTGTGTTTTCTAAGGTAAGGGGTGTGTAAATGGGGAATTCACAAAGGGTGCAAATTCACACCATTACAAAGATATTATAAGAAAGACTAAAAACAAAACCTATTGTGCATATCATAGAACATTTGGACACATTACTAAGGAATGTCATGTTTTAAAGAGCAAGTTGGAAGGATTACATCTTGACAATGATAAATTTTATAGGATAATAGATTAAATCGTATCCATTGTTGGTCCTTTCCATGTGGTAGTTGTAGCTTTATATGATGCTCATTACCATTCATGGGGGTGTAAATTAATTTTAATGCAATTGTATTTAGTATTCAAGGAGCAATGCATCATCATTCATCGTGGCTCATCTTTGTCCCTAAGCTTGTGGGGAAGAGGTTGGGTAGCCTTGTATTAGGTTCTTTCCTTCTTACAAGGGATCCCTTTGTATCTCCTTAAAATATTAGTGTAGCAAGGAAACTAACATTTTAAGGGGGGACATAGTGTGATCCCACATCAGTGGGTTACAATTGCATTCATAAAGAAAAAATGCTTGGACGCTCCAAAAAAATTAGGTTTTAATGGGTTTGCATGAAGGGGGATGTTCGAGAAAACCCATTTTTGGGTTCACTCGAATACCCTCTTTGAGCGAACCCCTTTTTGATGGCATGTTCGAGCGAACCCCCTTTTGGTGGAATTTTCTTAATAAATTAAAGGGGAGAATGGAAAAAACGGGGGGTTCTAGTGAACCCCCTTCTAGAAAACCCCCCTTTGCTCGAAGGGGTCTAGTGAACCCCCTTTTTTTTCCCTTCTCCCCCTCCATGTGCAATTTTATACAAAATTTTGGCTCTCAAAGCTCAGGTTGAAGATGAAAATGGAATCAACTTCATAGACCCAACTAGAGGTTTGTATTCCTCAAAATGAGCTATCCATCAAGTATAATTTTAATATATTTTGGTTTTATTATGTATTTTTTTAGTTTAATTAAACATAGGTTTTTCACCGAAAATCAAGCTCTTTGTTCTACAAATGTGGAAAAATAGTAAATTATCGAAAGAAATTGAAAAATATGTATGTGCTTGGCATTGATTTCCTTGATCCAACAAAAAAAAATTGAATTTCAATACATACAAAAAAAATTATGTGTTATATGGTCCACCTATGTCTAAATTGTAATTAGTTTGACTTTTAAACTTAATTAAGAAAAAAATATTCAATAAAACACTATGAAACCAAATGAACATGCTAGATATCATAGTTACAAATCTAAATTAAAAAAAAAAAGAGAATTTTATCCTTCATAGAAAAAAGGTTATGTGTTATGTGGTGACCATCACTCTTTAAAAATGGTGTTTACTTTTAAAAACTAGTTTTCAAAGGAGATGGAAAAATAAATACTATTTGATTCCAATTTTTGTTTAAAATAATATATTTAGAATCTACAAACAAAATCTCACAAATCACTAGTTTGCGTCATCTTCAAATTCCTCGTGGTTTAGTAGTTATAGGTTCCTGAAAGTGAATATTTAGTTAAAAAAGTTTAATTCAATGTCGAGTTTGGCGAAAAAGTGTAACCCACTATTGTGTGATCACCATATAGTCCCTCACACATTGTTTGCATAAGAAATGGTCCCTTTTTAGTGATGATAGCATAAATATCCTAGAAAGTGTGACCTTGCTAATATCACATGAATGCCTTTGAAAATGTGGCCTTCTTGATCTATGTTAGTGTCTCCTTTGTGGTGATATTAGGCTTGATATCCCCTAAAAGTGTGACTTTTCATGGTTTAATGTTCTCTTTGGTGGTAATACTATGGTTAGAATTCCCTAAAGTGTGATCTTTTCTTCCATTACTTGTATTCTCTTAGTGGTGGTATCATGTATGATATTCCCTAAGGTGTGACCTTTCATGTATTAAGTAGCATCCATTTGAAACCCTTTGTGGTGGTGTCACTTATAACACCCCCTGAGGTGTGACCTTGTTGCTCGTCTCCTTGGATGTTTGTCGATCATCCCCTTGGATGTTAAAAATTTGTGCACCCCTTGAGGTGTTTGTTATTTGTCCCCTTGGATGTTAAAAATCTATGCACCCCCTAAGGTTTTTGTCGTTCGTCCCCTTAGACATTAAAAATTTGTGCACCCCCTAAGGTGTTTGTTGTTCATCTCCTTGGATGTTAAAAATTTATGCGCCACTTGAGGTGAGTTTTTTGCATCCCCTTAGATGTTGAAATGTGAGATTTTTCAAGATAGTCCATGGATTTGGCATAACACAACTTGCTAATTCATGAACTTGAGTACCCATTTTAACATGGCCACGTAGCATAATGCAACTTGCTTGCTAATGGAGCCATGTGTTTCATGAGTGTCTTAGTATAACACAACTTATAGTCTTGTGGAATTCATCATATTGCATGGACACCTAGCATAATGCAACTTGCTAGCTAGTAGATCCATGTGGCTTGTGAGTGAGTTGGCATAGCACAACTTACTAGTCTTCATGAGAGAAATTCTATATTTAACATTCATTTGATCGATGACATTTGGTATTTGAAACAAATTTAAGACTAAGGTCTCTTTGCCTTATTGAATCAAATCATTTTAGCACTAACCTTGTGTTTGTGTTTGTATATGTTTTCTTATGTTTGTAGAAGTGTCGTGTATTGTGTAGTATTTTGTGTTGTCTCATTGTATTACATACGTGTGTGTTCTCTTGTCTTTATGTTGCATTGCCATAGGATCTTGAATCTTGGGGGCTTGCACACTCCCCCTAGATTAATTTCCATCCCATCTCTTCAACATTTAGATAATTAGACCCCTCTTGACATATTTTCTACTTTAGTGTGAGTCTAAGCGTAAGTTCATACTCTCACTAAAGTGCGGGCTAAATGCAATGTTGTAAATTGTCACCCTGACAATTTCACACTTTTTTTTGCTCCCCCCTAAGTAGTTGGACCTAATTGTACATTTAATATCCTAAATTATGCATTTCATGGCCCATTTGGTCATTTATCAAGAAAACTCATTAAATACAAAACCAAAGAAAACATTTAATGTTTTTCTCTCAACACTTTACACCCCTTAAAATATGGCTACGACAGAGTCACCCTAGGTGACTTGGTCCTCCTAAATTACCTCCAAATTTTAATATGTCAGAGTTGGAATTTTATTATTTGAATTTCAAATGTCAAATGTCAGCTTTCAGGATTTAAGTTTTGAGAAATTAGATTAATTACATATAAACACAGTCATTTCACCATTTGAAAACTAGAAACAATTGGTGATCAAGCACTTTTGGAAGCAATTATTATCAAGTCAAAAGTAGTCAAGAGCATATTTATTGTAACATTTCCACATTGAAGCATCATGTCAAGTTTTGTGTGAGTTTGTTCATGGGGTTGATGCAAGAAGTTGGGTCCACAAAAAGCTCAAAAAGTGGAAGTGTTTTTGTTGTTTTTCAGAATTTATTACACTTGGACTAAAAATTTGAAGCACTTACACAATGAATCTTTAAAAAAATTAGTAATATGAAATTTATTATTTTGAATCTAGTTTCCAAATATGTAATTTATTCAAATACCCATATGATAGAAATTAGATTTTGATAGGCATGTATAAAAACCACTTTTTAAAAGTCATTTTTTTACCATACCATGCACGTGTACGAACAACACTTTTTGACCTAAATAAAAGTATTTTTCTAATTCCTTTTGGGGAAAGATATGTAACAACATGAAGATTGATGAGGATATTTTTTGTAATTTTTTTTTAATATTTTTTTATTGAATTTTTATTGGCCCTAATTGTTGTTTTTAAAAATCAACATGTACAGACATCATAATTGGACCTAAACTAAACATTTTTATTTATTTTTCATTGTGTATAGAATTGTTTGAAGATTGATTTCATATAATATTTTTACAAAAAAATAACCAAAAAAAGTTATTAAAAAAATTAAAAAAGCCTAATATTTCAAGTTTATGGACTAGTTTTCTTAGAAATTAATTAAAAAATAAAAAAACATAATCCAAGCTTAACAAAAATTATATATTTGGAAACTAGACATCTTGTTCTATAATGGGTTTTAATTTCATAGATTAATTCAGAAAAAAAAGTCCATCAGCTATATTGCCAAAGTTGGGCATTTCTCTTGAACTTGCCTTAGCTTTTTAGTTGCAGGTCAAAGGCTAATGGTCGGGTTGCCAAGCCTTTCTCGAGCTTAAAACCAAGGCAACATGTGGTTTGGGAATTCAAAATTTTAGAAACATGTACATGTTATGAAACACATATACATTTTTAAATAGAAATATGTAGGCGTTATGTAACACATGCATTTTTAAATAGAAATACATGCATGCTTTTAAATAGAAATGACAGTTGTTTATTTAAAAAATGAAATACCTTTTATAAAATGTGTATGTGTTTCTTAGTGTGTACTTGAAGCATAATGTGTACGTGTTTTTTTATTTAGGCTCGGGTACCCATTACTAAGCAGGTACACATTTTTTTAATAATGTGTATGTGTTACTTGTAGGATTTTTTTTGGCCAAAACTTCCCCTCTTCTTGGACCCTACTTCTTTCTTTTACCCCATGTTTATGTTATCATTTTTTTGTGAGGACTAACCCTTGTAGGTATTCCAAGCAATCGAGACTTGAGGTGATGTGCATGACTTCAATCCTTCAAGGAAATCATATTTGAGTGGTGAGTTGTGATCCATTGTTGATTCATCATTCATTTTTCATTTAGCCTCTATCTCTCAAAAGGATAAGCTCTCTTTTATCATTTTTTCCATTATGGAGGTGGAAACACCAACACAAGGTTTGACTAAGGCAAGCCCCTATATGGCACAACCCTTCCTCTCTCTCTTTTAAATGTGAAAGTTTTAGATCTAAAGAAGTTTAGAGGAAGATTGAAGATCATGTATTCATCATTGTATTCAAACCCTACAACTTGACAAGATACAAAACTCAATTATCTCAACATCCAACAAAGATCTAATAGTGAGACCTCGAAGGAAGAAGCCTATAGTCACACTCTAGAGGATTGTGAAATCAAATTCCAAGTTGAACTACTAGGACATAGTTTCCCTTGGTGACTTAGTCTCATAAATTCAGCTCCAGATTTATATGACAAGTGCACAAAACTATGCTCAATCTATTTTTGAACATCAAACTCGTCTATCAGTTTCTAGATTTACTATTTTTGCATTAGAGTAGTGCATTTTCATCTTTAGTTATTTGCATAATTTTATTTCATACAAAATTCATTCTAAAGTCCCTAGATTCAAATCCTAGGATTGATTGGCTCACATTTTAGGCTGCAAGTCAATCTCATATCTTAGCTAATCTTGAATTTAATGAGAATTGGACCTTTCCATTGGTGGAAAAGAAATACCTCTTTTTAATCCTTAAGGATAAAATCCTTAAGGGTTTACTTTTCCACCTTATCGGATCTATAAGAAATATCCCTCCAATAGTCAAAAAATATGGGATCAATAACTAATTCCATGGAAAGAGACCATGATTTTTTTTTTTTTTATCTTTGTAATAATTTGTGAGGATTGCTATATAAATCTCTAATATAGTTTCTAATTGTAATAACATGTTCATCCCATATTGAAGCTTTGCATGGGATCTACTTTGAGAGTGTGTGTGGGATGTTTTGCAAAAAATTAAGTATAAATTCCTATATAAACACCAATTCAATAAAAGTTAATTAAATGACCCTTCAAAATAATGATATTAAATTTAAATAGGTAAATCATAGATTCATAATGAATTGAAAATATTCGTTTAAGTGCCTAAAAATAGATAGGCATGCATGGAAGGTCCAATGATGATCCAATGACCTAGTCGATGACGCTTTGTGGCATGAATTATGAAAATAAAACTCTCTTTTTATGTTCCCATTGTGGTGTATGAGATTTTTAACCCTTAAGGCCCTTTCAATTTATTATTTTATGTTAATTTTCTATCTCTTTAGCCTCTATCACTCGACACTTTTCAAAACTTAGTCATTTTCTTGTGATTGATAAATTTGTCCATATTTTATTATTTAGCACCTACCAACACTAGTAAACAGATGAACATATCAATTTTTTTTTTGCATCCATGATTTCTTTGTGTCTTTATTATTCAATATTTTTATTCTTTTTTATTTAATTTAATGTTTATGAGTCTTTAGAAAACTATTTTGTCTTTCTTTGATGGGATATTTCTTGTTCTATATAATTTTTTTTAAGCAAAAGGTGGGAGGCTTGTAGGTATATTAGTAATAATAAAAATTTACAATAGGTAATAGTTTATATGACCCCAAAAAAACATTTACAATGAAGAGATATCTGCTAGCCCCAAGTTTGCTACTAAAAATGGGCTTATTATACAAAATATTTAGAGATCCACAACAAAACTTGTTTTTTAGCCTGAAACTAAGATAGATTTGGGCATGAAGAAAGTGAACTAAAAACCCTTGCATGACCCCTAGACTAAATTCTCCCTTGGTATTCTTGTGCTATTAAGATCATGTCTAGGACAGGACCCTACACCCCTCTTGCTCAAGCCAAATCTGATTTGAATTTTCTAAATCTGTTGCTCCGGAAACTATTGCTCTAGAAATTTAGCCTTGACAATCACATTCTTCTTACCCTTAACGTACTCAATATCAAAATCATAATCCTATATCTTACAGATCCATTTATGTTGCTGCTCTTTAAGGTCTTACTGCTCTAATACCATTGAAATATCTCTAGCGAAATTTGAACTATGTTTTCTGAATCTGTTCTATATAATTTTAATAGCTCTTTAGAGAAAGTTTATCTTCCATGAATCTTTGGCTCCTATTTTCTTGAAGATTTTTTTAGCACACTTATATTTCTAGCTTCAAGGAAGGAATACACCAACATATTTAAATTATTCATATCTCCTACATGATATTTACTACAATCTATTAATCGTCTAACAACCTTTAGGCTCTTTTGATTGATCACAACTATCAAAATAATTCAAACAACATCTAAGTTATTTTTAGTAGTATGTTTTATGTATGTTTTGTTGTCTTTTTATGTTGGTATTCTATATCTACCTTCCACCAAAACCCTTATTTAAGAGGGGAAACGACACCAAAAAATTGGGTCACTAAGACTACCTTAACCACCATTTATCACACTTTTGAACAAACATATGGAATAGGTGTAGGAATTCTAGTTAATTTTTTTATGTTTAGTAGATTAGATTAGCTTTTAGTGCTAGTTATATTTTCTTTCTCTAAACTTGTAATATTTTGTTGTAAAGCTGCTATTCGTGACATAATAATTATGTTTCTTAGAGTTTGTTTATATTTAATTTTGTTTCTTACAAAATAATATAAAAATAGGAGTACCATTTTATTCAAAATATTTTGAAACATCAAAATCTATCAACAATAAATCATTAAATAAAATTCAAAAAATTATAGAAACATTCTTATCAACCAAAAGCACTTGTTTCGCTCAAACCATAAAATCAAATCGGCATTGAATAGTTTGCATGTTGATTAGTAATTCATTGTTTTCATAAAGAATAGGAGGAAGAACTAGGTTTTTTAGATATTTCTTACATTCATATGCTTTTTATATTTAGAATAGTTTCAATTCTTTTAGTAGTATAAAATTTGCATGTGTATACACATAAAATCAAAAAAATACAAAAATGAATGGTTTATTTTATTTTTGTAATGGTCCCCTTGGTGGGGGTCCTAGGGGGACCCTCAAAACCCCCCTTTTTCTAGAGCAAGAGTTGTTACAGGTGTTTTTTCCTCCTTTTTTGAGGGGAAGACCCTATTTATTTTGTGGATAAAGTGATTGGTCTAAGTTCCCCTCTTCCTTGCAATTTTCCATTCCTTGACTCCCTTGTTTAAATGAGGGTCTTGCTAGTGATATGCTTGACAATCTTCTCAATGTGATGCTTGTGGAAATGGAAAATTGCTTGATTGGTAAGTTCCTTTCTTTTAGAACTAATCTAGACCAAGTTAGGAAATGGGCCTTTTTGAATTGGAAACTCAAAGTAAATTTCACCATAAGTGCTTTGGTTGATGAATTTTTATTTAAATTCATGAATAAGGAAGATATGGTGAAGATTGTAACAAGGGGCCCTTGGGATTTAGAAAAAAATTACAAGAATTTCCTCTCCTTATGTAAATGGAAACTAGGATTTGACCCAGTTAAGGATTAAGGAGTTGTTGCTCCCACCTGCATTTGTCTACGTTGTTTTCCTTTGGAATTTTGGAACTACAATATGTTTCAAATCATTTATAACTCTTTTGGACTCTTGTTGGTGGTTTAAAAGGTTACCCTTCAGATATCTAGATTCATCTTCACTAGAATGTGTACTAATGTTGCAACAAACACAATCCTTCCCACCAAAATCATCCTAAAATCTAGACTTGAGAGTTGGGTGCAACCTATTGTGTATGATAATCTTGGATTTTTTTCTTTAGATTTGTAACAAGTTTATTCATCTAAGTAACAATTGTAAAAAAAATATTATCAAAATAACAAAGCCACAAAGAATGCCTTCTATGGATTTGAAATTGAAATAAGCTACGACTAACCCTAGAAAGGCTTTACAAGATTTTTTTTTCCCCCTTTGAGCTCTTCTAGCCTAGTGCGAATGGTGGGGAACCTAGTGATACTTCCCTCCCTTCCTCTAGAAGGGTTTTCCCCTAATTTGATGGTGGAATAAGAATCCCCCACTCTCTTTGTGGATCATATGGTAGTACTACCACAAAAAACCTTAGATGCACCTCTATTTGCCCCTACTGATAAGAGTGTCAAAGAAAGTGTTAGATCTACACTAGTAGACTTAGAAATAGAGGAAGGAGAAATGGTGGAGAAAATAGAGAATAATATTAACAAGGAAATCTTAATGAACTAACCCAATTTGTCCTTATAATCCATTTTTACTCAAATAAAAAGTAGTGAAGGGGGTAATACCCTAAATGCATTTAAATAAAAGGGTTGTTATAGTAGGCTTGAGGAATCTCTATCCCTCCTTGGCCTCAACACTACTCTTGTGCTTTCTCCCTCTAGCACAACCCCCAATTCATCCCAAGATGAGGAATGGACACCAATTCATGGAAAGCAAAAGAGAAAGAAGAAACCTAATGTGGGAGGGGATCGAAAACAAGGTAGACCTTCAAAAAGAGGAACAAGATATAGAGAAGTAACATGAGATGTAGAGTTGGGAAAACAAAGGACCTTGAACATTTTTTTGGGTCTAAAGATTAGAAGAAATGAGAAATAAGACTTACTTAGGGTGTGTACCTTTTTTATATCCTCAATTAAATTTCCCTACCAAGGTTTGCTCCTTTTATTAACATTTTCTATGAAGATTGTGCAGACATTGAAAATTGTCCTAGGTCTCCAATGACACTTTTCACTAATTTTTCATCTAAAATTGATTAAATAATTTATTATTTAATCAGAGCTAATATTCTTCTTCTAATTCCCAATAATTAAATATTTTTTAATTATTTAATTATTGTTCTTCTAAACGATTAATTAAATAATTTTCATTATTTAATTAATGTTCATCACTATTTCTTCCTAACTATTCATCTTAGATTAAATAATTATTTAATTATTTAATCCCTTAATCTTTCCTCTCAAATTAAATAATTATTTAATTATTTAATTTGTCCTCAATTTCAATCATCCCTAAACTTGCTAATTTTGAAAAGTAAGGATAATTCATCTTATTTAATTATAAAATCTTTAATTATCCTCACCTAGATTTCATTCCCACTTATCTCTCCCACTTTCTCTCACTTCACTTCCACTTTTCTCTTCCACTTTCCAATTTTCATTCCCATTTATCTCTTCTATTTTCCAATTTCTATTTCACTTAACTCTTTCCACTTTCCACTCATGACTCTTATTTTCCAAATCCACACCCCACTTTGGAAATAACAACTTTTTATTGAAAATAAACAGTTTCCTTATTTATTTTCAATTAACTATTCTCTTTCTCAATTTAACTCATCCTTCACTCTTTCATTCCTCTGATTTTGAAAAAAGTATATTTTGATGAAAATAAATACTTTATTTATTTATTTTCAATTAACTCATTTTGTCCTCCACTTTTAAATGCAAGTTTCCCTTCTAACATATCCTTGCATTCAATCTTGTCCATTGTTTATCATCCAATCTTGTCCATTCAATTATCTTTTTGAAATCTATAAATTGAGGACTTATTTCTCAATTTAGAGAGACCACATCTTCAATTTCCTTGTGATCATTCCGTCAAATTGCTTTCAATATTTAGTGCACTTGATCACATTTGAGAGCTACACATCAAATCTATTGAAGGAATAAAGACAACAAAATGGAGTGAGAGAAGCACATCATGAGGGTTTGCATTTCCATTTCTTGAACTTTATGCATTTTTTTCTCACAATTTTGTTTATGTATTGGGATTTTATTTCATGATATTTGCTTTGTGGTCTCAACATTTTGATATCATGTATGCTTTAAACACTTTCCCAAGATACATATTGTATCTTAGAATATCAGGGGGTTGAACATACCACACAAACACCATTTGATCAAAATTTGTATTTTGGAATATAAAATTGATATTATGCTCATTCAAGAAGTTAAAATATCAAAAGTCACCTTCTCCCAAATTGTTAAAAATATCTAACCCTATGCATATGTTAGTGTAGGTTTTTTATTTTCCTTATGTTAGGGGGTATTTCTTTTCCCTACACATTATTATTTAAGCTTTCTTAGGTTTATTAGATGTGGTAATACGAGGACATGTGGAAAAATACAATAGATACATGTGTCACTCTCTCCCACACATGGGTAGTTGAGTTACACACTCTCTTTTGGCTTGTTGTGCCACCTCTCATAACCACTATTTTGTATTCACCTGATTAGTTTATGGGGTAGTTGTGTTTCTCACCCTCTTTTGGCTTTATGTTTCACCTCTCTCTTGCATTCACTTGAGGAGGTTATGCCACATGTTTTGGCATTTCCCAAGTAGGTAAAACCTCCCACCTTTTATGGGTAGTAGGAGTTAATGCACCTCTTGGATGTACATGCCCCTATTTTTATATATATTGAGTTCTCTACTCTCACCTCCATTAGTTTGGTGATTTTTCGGTGAGAGTCACGAGAGTATTCTCAAAATTCTCTTGATTTGTCTCTATTGTTCTCTCATTTCAAATTTTCTCTTCATTTTGTTATTTTGATCTTTGATCATTTGCTGATTGGAGTTGCATGTGATCTACGACCAATATTAGATCTTGGCTCGATTCTTGCTTCTCAAAGAATCTAACATGGTATCAGAGCCACGTGGTCTGGTATATCTCATTGTGTGTGTGTGTCGAATGTGGAGAGATTCAATGTCAACACAAACCTTAATGAGAGTTTACATTCAAAGTTTGAAGCAAGTAAAACTACTCCATTCGTAATACAATCAAATCTTTCAAATACGTATCATTGTCCTCTATTTCTAGGGATTTATCAAACTATTTGTCCCTCATATTTCTATGGGCATAATGGTTGTTAAAATGACAACCTAGAAAATGATATTTGATGCTTAATATGCAAGATAAGATGATTTCTATGTGCAAATGTGTGCTGGAATAATTAGTGGTATGCTTCTAAATGAAACAAAACGATGGAAAGGATAATGGATACGATGATAAACGGAGGATGATGTTGATGATGAATGAACAAATGGAGATGAGTGAGATGATATGAAACTATAATGAACTATCCATGATTATGCATACGATCAAATGCAAACATAAAACAAACTAACCTAAAATGTAACTATGAAACAATTAATTAATCTAGGATGAGAATGCAAAGTAACACATGATATGAAAACTAATTATAAGACTCCATGAAAGCTCCAAGCTCCTAAGAGAAACCTGCATAGTAACTTTACTTCAATTATGGATGATAAATGCTAAGGCAAGAGGGTGTATTTATAGGGTTTCTCAAGCATTTTGTGAGGTGGCACCTATCAATGGTCTAGATTCGAAGGAGAAATAATAGATGGTGGAGATGAAAGGAATCAAGATGTTGTCCCCTTGACCAAGGAAAACATGCCATTTGTGTGGAGAGAATCCCTTGACCAAATGGAAACATGCCAAATGTATGGGATTCCCAAGTGTGTGAAACAAAGACCCATGTGCTCCAAATTTTTTGGAAGTGTGGGGGGATAAATCCATGTGCTTTTTCTCATTGGTGGAAGTGTGTGAGGATGATTCTAATTAATAATTAGGCTTATTTATTTTCATGTGACCTTTATGAGGTGGCACAAAAAAAGTTGTAGAAATATGCTCTAATTCTTAATCAAGATTAAGGAAGGTTAATTAAATAAACACGTTTAGGGTATTTTGTTTATTTAATTATTTAGAAGAATGTGATTTTGGAGAATTAAAAGAAGAGTGAACAATATAAATAAGGTAAGACCTTATTTATATGTAGTTGAAACATTAATCAAATAGGTTGTATTTAATTAATTGAATATGATGACCGATTTTAGGTGTATACACATTGTTTTTCTGATTTTTTGAGAGATTTGAGACTAAGGGAAAGCTAATATTTTTCCTTAAAAACCAAGTATTCTCTTCTCTTGCATCCTCATATGACTTGGAGAATCAAAATAGTTTAAAGGAAAAATAAGAATATTGTTGACAATGGTTTTACTCACAGTAAACAGATCGAATAAAATCTCCATAAATAAGACTGCAAAGAGCCTATCCTTCTTGAAAGATATGAAACAAAGACAACCTAAGAGAGAATTCTACATTTACAGAGCAAAGATTGACTTCCATTTAATCCCAAGTCTTCGATAAACAAGTCATGGTTGCACTAGAGTTTCTCTCAGGTAATGATGTGACAATTTGTTGTTAATCTCAAAGGGAATACAATTATTTTCAGCTTTGCCAAGAATTATTAACATGTCACATAAAAATTCATTTTATCATCAAATGACATCATGAAATCGAAAGATTCAACATAATATTTCATGAATAACACAAATTATTTGCTATTAATTAAGTAGATTTAGCATTAAGCATTCAACAATTTCATGGAAAATAAAAGATTTTCAACAAAACTATTTCCATTCACTTATATTTTTTGGAACATTTTCAAAATATTAAACATCTAATCTAAAATAAAACATAAAAAATACTGAAAAATAAAATTTTCTCTTAGTTATTCTCCATGGATGCCGCAAAGAATTAATCAAAATAGAGTAAACCGCTTTATATTTCACTAGATTGCTGCATAACTACGTATAAAATGGTGCAAGCTTTTAAAGAGGGGGTTTCATTTCTGGACACCGAATAGGTTCTATACGCACCCTTAAATGGCGCAACATACAGTCTTGTTCAGCCAAACTTACAAAGCCGACTACAAAAGATACTTAGATAGGTAGCTATCCATAAAGCTCTGGTATCAATTAATGTCTATGTGCATACAAAGCTCTACATTGGAATGGTTCAGAAAATAGGAAAAAAAAGAAAAACTTAAAAGAAGTTTTTGCTCCTTCGACATCCATAAATTCTGAAATTAAAATAAAAATGTGGGAGGATATGGCCTTTTATAGAAACAAGGCACTTAAAAGTTCAACTTAAAAGTATCTCAGAGAATCAAAAACAACTTAAAATGTGTCATGTGGCATGTTCCAACTATCATCAAGAACATTCTAGAGTAAGTCAAAGCTTTGACTTTGTCCACAACAATAATTTTCTTCATACTTCAGCATGAACACTTTATCTTCATCAAGGCAACCAACTTCTTTTTAAAATATTGGAATGAGAACACCTACCAGGACTAGGATCAACCTGCAAATTAAAACAACAAATAAACTCCATTACATTTCTGGTATCTGATATCTGATTCCTTATGTATTCATTTATGGCTCCGGTTCTGGACTTCCTCCTTTCTTTGATTGGTACTCTCAGAAATCTCTTAATATTTGATGCATGTGTTCCTTTGAAATCCTTCGTATTGCTCTCCAAGTAAGCTTGAGCCTGGTATATTCTTCAGTCACTTGAATTATGACATCATTTTTCTATGCTTTGTCTACTTCATATTTAGCTATAACATTTATGTACTGTATTATTTCATCGATGACCTCCCTCATCAACAATTGAACAGGATATCTATTTATCATTTCTATCCATTCCTTAAAAGCTTTAGCTTCCTTCCCGTTTTGACCTAATGTTTGGGGATCAAAGCCTTGACATGATAATACTTCAATAAATTCTTGATTTTCTCTCATCAATCCTTTGCACTCCATGGTGACTCTTTCAAATCCTTCAATACATTGTATTAACATGCCACCCTCCCATTTCAACTGCTTCTTCCACTTTCCTGGCAATGAAATTTCAAGTTCTGATATTATATTATGTTGTACTAGCTCTTGGATATCTGTCTATATGATAATTTCCATATTTCGCCTTTCATCAATGACCTGCTCCTGGCGAAAACTACATTCATCTTCAAATCTTTTCAATTTCTCTGAACGATGGTATGCTTCCTTGTATTTTCTTATTGCATCTATAATAAATTCATCTCCCTGCTTTATCCAATATTCAATCCATTCTTCAAACATATTCATTCTATGACAAATTGCAACAATGGCATCTACTTTCCCTTGTGACATTAGCACCAGATGTTGGGGTAGTTCAGCTTGTTCTTGACCAGATAAAGTCAGTGACTTAATAAAATGTTCAAAGGTAGCAACTCATTCTTTCAATTCTCTTTTCTTATGTTTATATTTATGTACTCTAGCAACAATAGCATTTAAATTTACTTTTATTTCTTCTAGTTCTTGCTGCCAAGATGAGTGTCTAAGATTAATACTTGTGATTTTGTACTCCTTAGGCGTTATCTCATGTCTATCCTTATCATTTGTTGCAGTAGCTATCTAGATAGTTCTATTACCATATGCATTCCTCTATATGACATGCTTTTCCTTTGCTCTGCGCCTAGGTTTAGGAGTACTTCCTATATAAAATTATTGAGATTCAGAGGTAATATTTCTACTTCCATTGGAGAAGCTAATTCTCTAATTAACCAATCAGGTGTATCATTATCTTGTTGTACCTCTATAACTCTTTCTTGTCTCTGTCTATTACTTGATTCAGGAATTTCATCTCTTTGACTTGCCATATTTTCTGAAATGGGAATTTCTTTAGCAATATCTAGCATAGATTGGGGATTGGTAGGATTTAGCACTGCCTCCTCTGTTTGGAGACTTATATTTTCTTGTCTATCCAGATTTTCTTATTCTTCTCTCTAAGTCTTATCTTCTTCATTTACAACTACACCAGGATTCTTCTCATTTTCAGTTCCATCTCCTGTGAACTATGTAGTTTCTTCTTCTGAAATTTTAGTTTCAACTTCATTTTCAACATGGCCTTTATCTGATTCTTCAAAGACCTACGAGTGTTCACTAACATGTTGCACATTCTCAAAAGAAAATTGAGTATCAAGAGTATCTTCAAAAAATCTCTCATCAATAGGATTTTGCTATGCATTTTCTCATGTTTCCATTTCAAGCACGCTAGGATTTCCTTCCTCTGAGGTGAGCATTCCTTGAATAAATTATTCTTCTTCAATATTTATGGGGTTAGAGCTTGTATCTTGAATTTCTTATATCACTGGGTGTACTATGGGCTTGTCTTTGGATTTCTTTTCCTTTACCTTTTCCCACATAGCACCCCATCTATCTACTTGTTCCTTAATTTTGGCTTCATCTTCCTTAGAAATTTCCTCTAAAGCCACAGGAGTCCTGCCCAGTGCTTGCTTCATACTAGCCATATTAACAGAAGGGGGAGAAGTGAATAATGTTGCAGCTCTTTGGGATGCAAACCTAGTTTGTGTACCAAAATTCCTTGTTACTCATGTTCCTTCATCAATAGTTATTCTAGTTCTGGGTTTGGCCGTAGAAGAAGATGCACCTTTAGGTCTTGCTTTTGATTTATCTTTACCTGTCTCCACATCTTTTTGTTTTTTTGATAATTTTGTGGGAACTTCCTATCTTATTGCTTTAGGGGTTCTTTCTTCAATTCTAACACCTGGAGTAACCTTACTAGTCTTTCTTTTCTTCTTGGTAGGCTCTCCACTTTCAAAAGCAGTTTCATCTCTTTGTTTTCTTCTTTTATCTTCTGAGTAGATGGGTTCAATTCCTCTTTATCTTAAAATTTTGCAAAAATCATTAATCCAGTGTTGAGTATACCTTAGGACTGGCCTAGTAAAATCATCAATTGATATCATGTCTTTGTCATCAATACCTGGGTCTAGAATGGGTTCATCATATACCCTATCATCATTGTAAAAGTGATTCAACACCTGACCATCGTCTTCTTCCAATTGGTCTAGGATGTCATAGAGTTTGAGCTTTTGAGCAAACCCTAAAGTCATTCTTTCATACTTTTTCCTTCTGACCACATGCTCATCTTCATAGTTAAGCCAATAATCTTCTAAATGAGGCACATGAGCACAAAAACTAGCTATATTTCTAGTAATATTTCCTTCAATATCATAGTACACTCTCTGGAGTGGAAATTCTTAAAAATGGTAGGTCCTCAGTTCCTCCTCACATAAATCAGTTACTTTAATTGTTTCATTGGAATTAGTGAGACAGTTAAAACCATCTCAGGCTCTTTATAGCCATGCTCCTAAGAAGGCCTCTTTTAAATTTCTCATCACAACTGATGAGAATTAAGTTGGGAACTATATGTACTAGCCTCCCATAGGCCGAATGGCACTTTGTGCTTCGAGGGATAATCTCTTAGATTTGTCACCTTCCATTGTTCTCACCAGTTTCATGTAGAAAAAATCATTAACTTTTTTGTAATCACCTTTATACCCATGAATAGTAATTTGGGGTAAATGTGCATATATCAAACTATTGCCAACCTGCATGCCTAGAGTACCAATATGTTTTAATCCTTGTTTACTAGCTCTCATAGCACATGAGTAAATAAAATATGATGACATGTAGAAGCATTTGGTCTTGGGGAATGTTGTAATTTGTTCATGTAGCCTGCCACTTATCAATTTTCCCCAATGCAACTCCATAGGACCTTCTATCATTCGAGATATTATCACGAACATCCATGGTTTGAATTTGTTTGCATCTCTCAAACCAATTACTCTGTTCAACAAAGTTATTATGTCTTGTATCTCTTGTTTAAACATGGACCTTTGAATTACCTTGGTCTATGGTGTGATTGGTTGTTAGCACCATTGGGTGCTCATAATTTCTCTATTACGCTCTTCAGCGCTCTGCTATGTCTTGGCCTTGGCTTTCGGGTTGACATTGAACATCTGTATGTAGGAGGGGAGACCGAATGTAAACATAATTCCTTTTTGAGATAAGTCTGTATAAGTTCTTCCTTCCTTTTCAACAATCCTTTTGGCTGAATTATAATAGTTTATGCATTGCATAACTAATTCTGGAGCTTCCATTGCTAGTGGAAACCCTCGTGTAGGAAGTAACCGATTGGATACAACATTTTTGGTGCATTGGGTGGAAATTTCTTGCAACAGTCGTGAATGGATTTCAATGTCAAAAGACCATCCCATGTGGGTATTTGTGACCACCACATTAATGGGTACTAAATTGTAGTAGTTGAATTCATCTTCTTCTCTTGTGTTAGAAGTGCTCATTTTGGATATAATGTGCTCCGCAATTTTCAAAATATTTGTCTATGTGCACGAGTTAGGGTTAAATTTAACCAAAACTTACATTTCATAAAATTTTCAATTCATTCTTTGATCAAATTTAACAACTCAGAGAAAAATTAACATTCCAATTTCAGAATGAGAAAATACCCTCATCAAAGATTTCTAGCTTGAGAAACTCTTATCAATGTATCAGTTATTTAGAAACATACCTGGCTTTGGCTAAAAATGGTGATTCTTCATAATACAACTTCAAAACCCTTGGTAGTCATGACTTAGTTTCTCAAAATCCTACCTCTCTTTGCGTGCCAAAGTAGCTTTTGTGAATTAATGTCTTTAGCAAATTTGCAATATGACGTGAAGTGGAGTGTTGTAAAAGCAATTGCATGCTCGAGGTGATGCCAAGTACATAGGTAGTTTGCCACCTTCATTAATTAAGGTCTATTATTTTACATTAATTCCTAGAATAAAGGTATAATTATTACGGATTATGGTTCAAATCACGAACACCTAGTTTTTTGAGCTGGCTTGCTATTTGAGAAGAAAGACAACACGGTGATTATACGTGGCAATTATATGTCACGCTAATTCTTTGCAAGGTATACACCATTAAAAGATATGCGATTAATGATGACCATCGGGGTTGAGGCTTTTGATAATGCTTTTGAAAGAGATCAAATAACACTGGGATCTCAGAAATACTTCATGGAAAAAACGAAAAGAAAAAACTAGAACAAGAGAAAGACCAAAAATTCAAACTGAAAGATAAACTTAACAAAATTTCAAAGTAGACTTTCTGGTTTCTGACTTTTACTTCAAAGAAAAAATAAAGCACTAGACTCCGGTAAAAGGGAAGATTACTGGGTTTAAAAAATTCAATCAATGAAATACCAGGCAGAACTAGAGGTTTTTGAAAATACAAAATCTTTCGGCTCAACGCAGGATTCTAGAATTCTAGTTTCCGGTAACAGAATAAACATTAAGAGCATACCGAAACACTGAAAGATCGGGAAGAAAAGGATTATAGTACAAAGAGTCCAAGTGAAAATGAGAGAGGAAAACCAACAACTGGCCCAGCATAAAAAACAATGCCAAAGCGAGCAAAAACAACGAAGCAAAAAGGGAAAAGAAAGAAAAAAGGGGATCCACATTTTGCCAAAAGGGGAAAAATGGGGTGTGTTGTGAGACTACACAACACATATTTAATCTGGTTTACATATATCTATTCATGTAAGATCTGAGTGATTTGTAGCTTTTTGGTAATATTGGAGGCTTTGTCAACATTTCCAGAGAGTCCATAAGGTCTAAGAAAGTCAAAATTGTATTTTATTTCACCAAAATCAGAGATTGGAGGATACAATAAAAAAAAGCAGAGTTAAAAACTTGAATTTTTTACTGGAGCCATTTTCATTTTGGCTTTAGAAATTTGGCTTCCACTCCTTTTCAAGAAAATAAATTTATGGGTTTTATTCCTAGCATTGAAAAACCATATGGGTAGTCATTATATTTTGCAAAAAGTTGATAAGTTTTGCAAAAATCAAATCAGAAAAAGGCATGAGTCATTTTTCACAGGCAGATTTTGCAGCTTTTTTCAAAATTGCATATCATTTGCCTCAGGTGTTAGATTTTCACAAACGAGTACTTGTTGGAAAACTAAAAATGATCACTTTCCATCCAAAAAGGTTTGAGTAAAAATTTATGCCTTTTTTAATCAGATATTGTAGGATGAATCTGCTGCATTTTTTTTATCTTTAATAAGTCATATCTTTCACTTTTGTAATCCATTTTTCAAAAACAAAAAAGTGTTAGAAATATATTGAAGAATAAAAAACAACTACAAGGTTATTTTTTTAGATTTTTATTTGAAAATTAGTTTGTATCAAATATTGTAATTTTGGCTATTAAGAGCCTTAAAAGCCTTGTAATCTGGAAAAGCCTTGTAAAAACACTAATCATAAAATGCCAACATTGTAATATCTAGGGGGGTGATTTTTTATACTAGTGGAAAGGTGGGGTGTCTCGTGTGTCTTTTTTCCTCAAATTTTTCTTTCTTCTTTGCAATCTTCTTTTCTTCTCTCATGGATGCATCTACAGTTCTAGTTTTAACTCCATATAGTTATTTTGAATGGAAATATAAGATGGTCATATATCTAAAAAGACATGGATATCATTGTGTAACAATGGGAATTGAAACTAGACCACAAGATGATGCAAAAAAAATTAAATGGTTTAACAAATGTGATGAAGCTTTTGGTACTTTTTGTATGTCAATATCTCTAGACCTACTTTTTCATATTGAGTCTACTAAAACACTAAATGATGTGTGAACAACATTGGAAAACCTCTTTGATAAGAAAGATGAGTTAAGAGATCGTCAATTGGAGAATGAACTCATAGGGTTAAGTCCTTCAAATTTTGACAACATACAAGAATTCTTCACAAAATTCAAAGCTGTTAGATTGCAATTGGAATAGTGGGGAATCAAGAAAGGTGATAAGCAACTGAGCTTGAGTATTCTTTCTAAGCTTGGTCCTAACTATTATGTATTTGTTTCTACATTCTATGCTACAAAATGTGCCCTAGGTTCCACATATAAAATTCCTTCTTTAGATGAGTTTGCTGTAGAACTCACAAGGGAGTAGGAAAAATTGGTTCTAATGGGTACAATTAAACCCTCTAATTCACATGCCTTGGCTATTAATCAGGGCACAAAAGAATAAAAAGGGTCTAACAAGCAAGATAAGAAACAAAAGAACCAAGGAGAGAAGAAGAAAGATAAAAAAATTTCTACTTCAAAAGTAGACAATGAGACCTCTTCATCAAAAAGTGAACAACTTAATAAGGAGAAGATCAAGTGTTCTTACTGTAAGAGGCTTGGCCATGATGAACATAAATGTTTAAAGAAAAAAATTGACCACCTTTCACATCTTCTAGAAAAGAATAATATCAAGGTGCTAGATTTAGTCAAATAGAGTTCGTCAGAAGGTTCTTCTAAGGACACAAAAAAAAGTAAGGGGAAAGGAAAGGGAAAGGCCCTAGTTGCTGTGCTTCACAACCAGAGTCTTGGATCATTGAATCAAGTGCTTCGCAACACATGGCCTAATTAGAGGATAATTTTACCTCTTTGGAGCCATGTTCCATGCCTACCAAACTTATGGGTGATGACACTCCTATTGAAGTGCATGGGAGAGGGTTTGTTGAAATGGGTGAAAGGACATTTGAGGATGTTCTTTGTGCTCCATATTTTTCAACTAATCTCCTATCCATTTATTAGATCACTCACACTGGTTCTTGCAAGCGAGTTGAGTTCACTCCAGATACAGTGGTAATCAATGAAATTCATATTGGGTCTATAGTTGTTGTGGGAAAATCATATCATTAGTCTAGACTATATTAGTTTTCTCACTTTGTTCCTAACTCTCCTTCGATAGTCTTGCTCACTCATGTAGATGAGGTTAGCTGTTTGTGGCATCAATGGTTTGGCCACTTGAACTATCGTTACTTGCAACAACTCAGTCAACATGACATGGTTTTAGAGTTTCCTTCTATTTGATTTTTTGATGGAGTTTTCCAGGGATGCATTCTTGGTAAGCATCCCAAGGAGAAATATGATAAAGGAAAAACATGGAGAGCTACAGATTTGTTGGATTTGGTACACAGTGACTTTCCAGGACCATTTTGACAACCATCTTTCAACAGGGCTAGATATGTCTTGACATTTATTGATGACTTTTCTAGATACACTTGGGTATATTTTCTCAAATAGAACTCTGAGGTCTTTGATCATTTTTTGGATTTCAAAGCTTTTGCAGAGAAACAATTTGGGAAGTTCATCAAGATTTTGCATACAGATAATGGGGGAGAATAATCTAACAATTAATTTGAATAGTTTTTTGCTTCAGAAGGAATCAACATGTAACACATAGTTTCATAAAGTCCTTAGTAGAATGGTGTCATAGAACACAAGAATAGATCCTTGAAGGAGATGGAAAATTGTATGATACACTCCAAATCTTTGGCACCTTAGTACTAGGCAGAGGCCATCAAATGTGCATGTTACATCCATAACTGAGTTCCTCACAAAGTTGTGAATGGGGTAACTCCTTTTCAAGCTTGGATTGGTTAGAAACCCATAGTTAAGCACTTTCGAGTGTTTGGTTCTCTTGCATGGGACCATATTCCAACAGAGAAACATAAGGCTATGGATCTATAGAGAAAGCCTTGCATATTTTTCCGATATCCAGATGATTTCAAAGGTTATAGGCTTCTCCATCCCACCACTCATGAGTTGTTCATTGAGTGGAGTGTTCATTTTGAGGAGAGATATTCTAGTTCTTCTCCTACCACTTCTCCGTCTACCATCACATTGGAGACTTTGCATCATGATGACAGTTCTTCAAAGGATATTAATCCTAATATTGATGAGGAGTCTTCTTCCTCCACTTCAAATGGTGATAGTGATGATGAGGATTCACATTCCTCTTCTAGTTATCATTCAAAGGTTGATGATTCTCCTCTAGTTTCTCCATCCTTAGCACCTCTTTGGGATTGACAAACATTGGAGTTATAAGGTGATTGGGTTGGTGATCTATTAGAAACAAGAAGAACACGGTCACAATTTTAAAAGGCTCCACATCTCTTCATTGCTTTAGCTTATGATCCACAGTCTTTTCGATAAGCTTCTAGTGTTCCCGAGTGGGATGCTGCAATGCAAGAAGAGTTCAATTCCTTAGAAAGGAATCACACATGGGATTTAGCCCCTCTTCGTAAGGGAAGAATAATTGTTTGATGCAAGTGGATCTATCAAAAAAAAAATTCAGCAGATGGGTCACTTGACAAGCACAAGGCTCTCTTGGTAGCAAAATGATTTTCCCAGGTTCTTGGGATTGACTACTTTGAGAATTTTGCACCAATCGCTAAGATGAATTCCATCTGACTTGTCCTTGCTATAGTTGCAGCCAATCATTGGGAAGTTCATCAGATGGATGTGAAGAGTTCCTTTCTTCATGGTAACCTTTAGGAGGAAATCTACATGGAGCAGCCACAAGGGTTCGTCTAGGATCCTTCACTTGTGTGTCGTCTTTGGAAGTCTCTCTATGGCCTTAAACAAGCTCCTCAAGCTTGGTATGCAAAGATGGTCTCCTTCCTTCTAACAGTTGGATTTAAATGATGCCATTCTAGTTTGAACACATACATTTTGCAATAAGATGACACTCTCACTTTCTTGGTTCTCTATGTTGATGACCTATTGATCATAGGGAGTCATTCACCCACCATCAAGGTGGTGAAAACTGCTCTACATGATAGATTTTTGATGTCTGACTTGGGTCTTTTGCATTAATTCTTTGGGATTGAGATCACTCAATCATCTTCAAGCATCTTTCTTGGACAATCCAAGTATGCACTTGATATTCTCTCCATATTTTGCATGGCTGACTGTAAGCCTACACCAACTCCATTTTTGTTAGGGGTCAAACTTGAGGCTAAGTGTTCCTCACCTTTGTTTGATGGTACTTTATATCGACAACTTGTTGGGAGTCTCACCTACTTGAATCATATGAGACTCGACATTTCATATGTTGTGGGCATGGTCTCTAGATTCATGCAGGAGCCACATGAGTTGCATTGGAAGGTAGATAAGTAGATCCTCCACTATATTCAAGGTACTCATAGTTATGGGATTCACTATGTAGTGGGTGTGGATATTGACTTGATGGGACATACAAATTCAAATTGGGAAAGCGATTCTCAGGATCGCGAGTCTACTTCTAGGTATTGGTTCTCACTTGGTTTCGGTCCAGTTTGTTGGTCGACCAAGAAGCGGTCTATAATTTCTCTTTCATCTATAGAGGTTGAGTATTGAGGGGTAGTTAATGCCACCACTTAGGCTATTTGGCTTCAAAATATTCTCACTAAGTTTGACATTCAATTCAAAAAGCCTATAGTCATCTTTTGTGATAACCAGAGAGCAATACAGATCTCAAGGAATCTAGTTCATCACCAGAGAACAAAACAGATTGAGATACATATGCACTACATTCGGGAGCTGATTCAAGAAGGCATCATTGATCTTAAGTATTGTTCTACATCGAAGCAGACCATGGAAATCTTCACCAAGCCCATCATAGAGAGCAAGTTCTTTCATTTGTGAGCTTTTCTAGGGATACAACATGTGTCTACTTCAAGAGGGGCTTCTTAGTCCTTCATTCTACTCTCTCTACTTTGGGGGGTATTTTCTCTCTCTATTTGGGGGGGGCTATTCCTCTTATGGGGGGCTTGTTCTTTTGGGGGGGATATCTATGTAAATGGGTACCTAACATGGCCTCATTTTCTAGGACCCATCTTTTCACCCACATAAGCTACGCTTAAGGGGGGGGGTATTAGTGTAGGTTTTTTATTTTCCTTATGTTAGGGGGTATTTATTTTTCCTACACATTATTATTTAAGATTGCTTAGTTTTATTAGACATGGTAATATGAGGACATGTGGAAAAATACAACAACTACATGTGTCACTCTCTCTCACACATGGGTAGTTGAGTTACACACTCTCTTTTGGCTTGTTGTGCCACCTCTCATAACCACTATTTTGTATTTACTTGAATAGTTTATGGGGTAGTTGTTGGAAAATATGCCTCAACTTGCTGGCTTGAACCTCTCTTAAAGACTTGGCATTTTTTCCCTTTGTTGGCCTTCATTTTCAGACTATTGCCGAAATCCTGAACCTTGAAACCTAAGTCGTGGGGTTCTAAAAGTTCATAACTTGGCGACATTGAGCTTCCCTTTGTTATCGCTATGTTGTAGGTTTTGGAAATTTCCTAACCTTTAATGGAGGTTGTGAAGTTCGGATTTCTCCCAACTTGGTGACATCATTATATGCATGTTGCAGGTTTTAGGAATTTCCTAACCTCTGATGGACGCCGTTGTGAAGTTCGGATTTCTCCCGACTTGGCGACATAGCGACATGACTGATGGATGGTGGGATCGGTTTACATGGGAGGTGACATCAGTTGTACGAAAATGACATGGATGTCTTGTGGATGCTAGGGACCACATGGGTCGAGCCAATAAGTTGTAAAGAGGATATTGGCGAGACTTTCTTTTATCGATGGGAGACGATTTGGTGTCCCTCTAATATGGTGATGGTTGAATTGGTGAACCTAAATGGTATGATATTCAAAAGTGGTGGATGAGTGATGTGTCGATATGTGGCATGAATTCATTTGTTTATTTTACATTTCTTTTGTGAATCAACAATCATTGGACTGAAAGCTATATTTCCTGATCGTGATATATTTGCATTAAATGCATGATCTGACTCGAGGGTTGATAGAGAGAAAATATGGTAATTTATTCTCTATAGCCGAATTAATTGTTGGGTGGCTTGATGCATGCTAGATGGCGGTGTGTGCGGCCTGAGATAAAGGAAGCGTATTGGTGAAGATAGTGAAATTAATGAAAACCTAATGGTGGTTGGGTGTGCAAGATAGTGTGCTCTTCTTGCATTGTAATAGAGAGAGAGCGACAATAATCAGTATCTCAGTGTGAGGTCGATCAAGGGATTGGTATTACTACTATGAGTTAACATCTAATAGTGAAGTCTATAACTCTATATGTAATCTATTTATTGTAATAAAAAGTGACTTTACTTGGTGTGTGGGTTTTTCTCCCATAAGGGTTTTCCCACGTAAATATGGTGTTATCTCTATGTTTGATAATTTTTCTATTCTTTTGTTCAGTGAATGTGCATCTCAATGACTATAACTTGTTAAATGAATGTTTTTTCTTCACTTCTCTCATGAGGATTTTGCATTAGGAAGGCATTTTCCACACTGCTTCTTTCCTTACAAGTGGTATCAAAGCATGGCCAGTTGTGTTATCCTTGTGAGTAAGGCTGCTTTTTTGTGCTAATTCTGTTTAGTGGGAGTCTTGCAGTGAAGAACTGGTTGTATTGTTTACATTTTGAGATGGAAAGTGCCTCAAGTAGAGTAGAAATTGAAAAGTTCAATGGAATAAATTTTGAGTTGTGGAAACTCAAAATGGAAGACTTGTTGGTGGATAGAGACCTCTAGATTTTTGTGTCTAGAACTATGCCACAAGGTATGAAGGAAGAAGATTGGGATTTTGTAGACAAAAAAGCTAGAGGGTTGATAAGGCTTTGTCTAGTAGATTCTATTCTCCTAAACATCCATGAGGAAAAGATTGCATCTTCATTATGGAAGAAACTTGGTGAGATATATCAGGGAAAGTCTCTAGTGAATAAGTTATTCCTGTGGAAGAAGTTATAATCCTTGAAGATGGAAGAAGGAGAATCTATAGCAGGCCATATGAATTCATTTCATATGATTGTTGCATAGTGGGCATCTGTGGGTGTGAAGATAGAGGAGGAGGATCACTATATTCTTCTGTTATGCCCCTTACCTGACACATGGGATCATCTAGAAATGGCTATTGCAAGTAAAACAACCACCTTTAAGATGGAAGATGTGGTTTCCTTGCTATTATTAAAAGAGATGCGAAGGAAGTCTTCTGAAATGGCCAAGGAGGCTCTTACTATTTAGGGTAGATCAAAGGAGAGAGGCAAGAAGAAATACAAGAAGTCTAAATCCAAATCTAAAGGGAGATCAAAGTCTCCTGGAAAGAATTCTAAGGTGAAATGCTAGAATTGTGGGAAAACTAGTCATATCTAGAAGGATTATAAAGATGAGAAAAATAAGAACAACAACTCTTCAGAAAATGACTCTTCTCATAGTGATACAAATTCCTTCATTTCTACCTTGGTGACTCAGGCATTAGATGATGTTTGGCTAATTGAATCAAGTGCATCTTTTCACATGACATCTCACATAGATTGGTTCACTAAGTATGAAAAGTATGTTGGTGGAAAGGTGTACCTGGCAAGTGATTCAACTCTAGAAATTGTTGGTCATGAAAGAGTCAGAATCCAATACCCTGATGGAAGAATCAAAGGAATTGATGGTATATTGCACATACTAGGTTTGGCTCATAACCTTCTTTTTGTTAGTAAGCTAAATTAAGTTGGCATGCAAGGTTCTTTCTCGAGTGGATGCTATAAGATGAATCAAGACTCAATGGTGTTGGCTAAGGGTGCATGCATAGGCACTCTGTACAAGCTAGATGCATGTCATGTTCAATGTAACAACATCTTTGTAAAGTCAAGCAAAGCTACTCATGTAGAGAAGGAGAATGAAGCTCCTCTTGGTGAAAATTCCTTGGAGGTGAAACTCCTAGTAGAGAAAACCATGATGTGGCATCATAGACTTGGTCAAATAGGAGAGAAAGGCTTAAAATTATTGAAAAATAAAAATCTAGTTGAAGGTCTTGATGATTGTAACCTTGAGTTTGATTTTTGTGAACATTGCATTTATGGAAAGCAACACCGTGTTTCATTTTATTTGAGTCATCATAAATCTTCTAGCATACTAGATTATGTTCATTCTGATGTATTTGGTCTAGTGAATGTTCCTTCATTATCAAAGTCTAGATATTATGTTTCTTTTATTGATGATTATTTGACAAGGGCATTTGTGCATTTTCTAAAGAGTAAATCAAAAGTATTTATTCAATTTAAAGAGTTCAAAAACTTGGTAGAAAATCATATTGGAAGAAAAATTAAATGCTTGAGGAAGGACAATGGTGGTGAGTTTTGTTCTATAGATTTCAAAAGGTACTACAAAGACCATGGGATTAAAAGGCATAAAACTATTCCTTATACTCCATAGCATAATGGATTTGTTAAAAGGTTAAACATGACGCTAATGGAAAGAGTGAGAAGTATGTTGAGCAGTGTTGGTATGGAGTAGAAGTTTTGGGCTAAGGCTGTGGCTACAACATGTTACTTGATAAATCATTCACCTAGTTTTGCTCTTGCTGACAAAATACCTTTGGAAGCATGGTTTGCTAAGAAGTCCTCTTTGAGACATATTTATGTCTTTGGCTGTGAGGCATATGAATATGTGCCGAATGAGAAAAGATCAAAGTTGGAGAATAAGGTTGTCAAATGTGTCTTCATCGGCTATGACATTGGTGTGATAGGATACAATCTTTGGAATCCTATTACTGAGAAGGTTTTGTACAATAGAAGTGTAATCTTTTGTGAGTTGAAGCGTTCAATAGCTGGTCCATAGTTAGAGATAGATAAAAAGGAAGAGAAGAATGATGTAGTTGAAATTCCTTGAACTCCAAATAAAGAGGAACTACAAAGTGTACCTGAAACTAAGGAGAGTTATAGTAGCTCTGAGAGTTCTAAAGAAGAACCACAACCTCAGCCTCAGCCTGTGAGGAGGTCTACATGTGAAAAGCAACAACCTGATAGGTATGTATTTTCTATGTTGGATTCAAACTATGCCTATGCTTTGATTACTAGCATTGATGAGCCTAGGAATGTGAAAGATACAATTAATATGTCTAATTCAAATTCCTGGCTAGAAGCCATGAATGAGGAAATGGCGGCATTGAAAAAGAATGAAACATAGGATTTGGTATCCTTGCCTGAATGTCAAAATCTTGTTGGCTGCAAATGGGTATTCAAAAATAAAATTGGTCTAGATGGTAGTGTGGAGAAGTATAAAGCTAGGTTAGTCACGAAAGGTTATTCCCAGGTGGAGGGAATTGATTATGGAGAAATTTTTTCTCCTGTAGCTAAGCTAACATCTATCAGTTTTATTTTGTCACTTGCAATAGCGTACGAACTAGAGATCGAGTAGATGGATGTGAAGACAATGTTTCTTCATGGAGAGATGGAAGAAGAAATTTATATGTCCTAGCTTGAGCACTTCATTGAAAAAGGTAAATAAAATTTAGTTTGCAAGTTAAATAAATATATGTATGGTTTAAAGCAATTTCCTAGAATGTGGTACCAAAATTTTGACACCTTTGTGTTGTCATTGGGATTTGTGAGATCAAAATATGATCATTGTGTTTATTAAAAAACTGAAAATGATCAAGTTCTCAGTATTTCCCTATATGTGGATGATATGTTATTCTTTGGAAATAGTAAGGGTATGATTTCTATTTTAAAATCTCAGTAGAAAGGGATAGAGGAAGTAGAAAGCTTTGGCTTAGCCAGAGTAAGTATATCAACACTGTCCTAGAGAGATTTAGTATGAGTGATTGCAAGTAGCTAGTTGTTCTAGTTTTGTAGGGAATGAAGCTATCTATTGAAGATTGTCTACAATCTCCTACTGAGATGGAGGACATGACCAGGGCGCCTTATGCAAGTGCAGTTGGAAGTTTAATGTACGAAATGGTCTATACAAGGCTAGACATTTCCCAAGTAGTGGGAGTACTTAGTCGGTTTATGGCTAATCTAGGAAGACCACATTGGGATGTTGTGAAGAGAGTTTTCAGATATTTGAAGGGTACCTCAGATTTTGCTTTGTGTTATCATGAAAACTTAGTTGGATCATAGAGATCTCTTAGCATTCATGGGTATGTGGATTTTGATTGAGCAAGGGACATTGATAGTAGAAGATCCACCAGTGGATACATCTTCATGTTATTTGGTGTAGTGAGTTGGATGAGGAAGCGGTAGGCTATAGTCGCTTTATCTACTATTGAGGAAAAGTATATGGTAGTAACACACACTTGAAAATAAGTTTTTTGGATTAGACATTTGTGTTTTGATGTTGGGTTTAATGTAGGGCAGATTATGATCTGCTATGATAGTTAGAGTGGTAATCCCACTTTCCATGCTAGGACGAACACATTGATGTTCAGTATCATTTCGTTCACGATATGGTGGAGGATGGAAAGGTTAATTTGGAAAAGGTAGATACTCTAGAGAATGTCGTAGATGCATTAACAAAGCCTATGAGCATAAACAAGTATAGGTGGTGTGCCAATTCAATGGGCCTTGGGGCCCATGACTTTCAATAACTTCGAGTTTAGAGAAAGCCAATAAGTCTTCATCAAGTGGGATCTTGTTGGAAAATATGCCTCAACTTGTTGGCTTGAACCTCTCTTATAGACTTGGAGTTTTTCCCTTGGTTGGCCTTCATTATCAAACTATTGCCAAAATCCTTAACCTTGAAACCTAAGTCGTGGGGTTCTAAAAGTTCATAACTTGGTGACACTAAGCTTCCCTTTGTTATCACTATGTTGCGGGTTTTGGAAATTTCCTAACCTCTAATGGAGGTTGTGAAGTTTGGGTTTCTCTTGACTTGGTGACATTTTTATAGGCATGTCACGAGTTTCAGGAATTTCCTAACCTCCGATGGTGTTGTGAAGTTCGGGTTTCTCCTAACCTAGAAACATAGCGACATGACTGATGGATGGTGGGATTGGTCTGTGTGGAAGGTGATGTCAATTGTAAAATAGTGACATGGATGTCATGTGGATGTCGGGGACCACATGGGTCGAGGGCCAATAATTTGTAAGGAGGATATTAGTGGGACTTTCTTTTATTGGTGGGAGATGAATTGGTGTCCCTCTGATATGGTGATGGCTGAATTGGTGAACCTGAATGGTATGATAGTCAAAATTGGTGGATGAGTGATGTATCGACACGTGTCACAAATTCATTCATTGATTCTACATTGCTATTGTGAATCTACAATCATTGGACCAAAAGTTGTATTTCCTGATAGCGATATATTTGCATTAAATGCATGATCTAACTCAGGGGTTGATAGAGAGAAAATATGGTAATATTCTCTATAACCAAATTAATTGTTGGGCAACTTGATGCATGCTAGATGGCGGTGTGTGTGTCTTGAGATGAAGGAAGCTTGTCAATGAAGATAGTGAAGTTAATGAAAACCTAATGGTGGTTGGGTGTGCAAGATAGTATGCTCTTCTTGCATTGCAATAGAGAGAGAGTGACAGTAATCAGTATCTTAGTGTGAGGTCGATCAAGGGATTAGTATTGTTGTTGTGAGTTAACATCTGATAGTGAAGTTTGTAAATCTGTATGTAATCTATTTACCGTAATACAAAGTGACTTTACTTGGTGTGTAGGTTTCTCTCCTATAAGGGTTTTCCCACGTAAATCTGGTATTAACTCTATGTCTGATAATTTGTATATTCTTTTGTTTTGTGAATGTGCATCTCAATGACTGTAACTTGTTAAATGAATGTTTTTTTTTGCACTTCTCTCTTGAGGATTTTGCATTAGGAAGGCATTTCTACACCGTTGCTTTCCTTACAGTAGTTGGGTTTCTCACCCTCTTTTGGCTTTATGTTCCACCTCTCTCCTATCTTCACTTGAGGAGGTTATGCCACATGTTTTGGAATTTCCCAAGTAGATAAAACCCCCCACCTTTTATGGGTAGTAGGATTTAATGTACCTCTTGGATGTACATGCCCCTATCTATATATATATTGAGCACTCTCCTCTCACCTCCATTAGTTTAGTGATTGTTCGGTGAGAGTCACGAGAGTATTCTCAAAATTCTCTTGCTTTGTCTCTATTGTTCTCTCATTTCAATTTTTCTCTTCATTTTTCTATTTTGATCTTTGATCATTTGTTGATTGGTGTTGCATGTGATCTACGACCAACATAGAATCCTAGCTTGATTCTCGCTTCTTGAAGAATCTAAAAACATATTTATGTATTAGTCCTACTGACATGGCTTTGATAGGCATTGCCACCCTTTGAAACACCTTGAGATTGAAGGGAAGGATTTTATATTAGAGCAAGAACAACCTTTTTATTTATTTCTTTGACCTATCTAAAGATATGCAATGGATTCTTGTTAATGTTTATAATCATAACTCTAAATTGATAAGAAAAAAGTTGTGAGATTCTCTATCCTCTACTATAAACCTCCCAGGAGGATCTTGGTTGTTGGGGGGGGAGTTCAACACTCCTTTGTTCCCTTCCAATAAATAGGGGGTCTTGAAGACAATTATGACAAAAGGATTGACTTAGCCAACTTCCTATCAAATATTGTTCTAATGGATGTGGAGATTCAGGGTTCTTCCTTCACCTGGTCTAATCTTAGGTATCAAAATAATCTTATCCAAGTAAAAATTAATAGGTTCTTAATCTCCCATGGTTGGAACATCTTACCTAGCCTATCCCTAAAGGCTCTTTATAGAATGGGATTGGATCTTAATGCTATTCTTTTGCATTAGGAGGAGGCTACTAGATTGGGTCCTTTTCCTTTTAGATATGAGATCATGTGGGAATCCCATTTGAAGTTCGAAGGATTGATTGAGAAGTGGTGGAATACCCATTTTTAGGGTAGTCCTATGTTCACTTTAGCTCAAAATTTAAATTTAATAAAAAAAAAGTCAAATAATAGAACAAGGTGTCCTTTTGAAATATCTTTAAAAAAAAAGAAAAGCTATTAAATGACCTCAAATCCATCCAAGAATTAATGGATAAAGGTGTTAATGATATTGAAACCATCTCTAAATAATGAGCCCTAAGAACTGAATAAGAGGATCTCATAAAGAAGGAGGAATTATTATAGAAGAAAAAATCTAGAATTTAGTAGATTAAAGAAGGCGACAAGAATACTAAGTCGAAGTTGTCTCCTTTTTTAGTGAAAATATTGAAGCTGACAACCAAGAGCTGAATGATAGCCCTAGATTTGTTGAAGTTATCCCCTAGGTGTTGAATGAAGTTGAATAAAGCTAAATATGAGGTAATGTGCAAGGATGTCTCTTTATAGGAAGTAAAATATATTATTTTCTCATTTGGAGATTTTAAAGCCCCTGGACTGGATGGGTTCCATCCTTTTTCTCAATATTTCTAGGAGATTACCTCTCAAGATATAATCAATGCTACTAGAGACTTCTTTAGATAAAGTAAGATTCTCAAGAAGCTAGATCAAACCTTTATTATATTAGTTCCTAAAGTGGTAGAGGCTACTACTTTTATTGACTTCAAGCCCATTAGTCTATGCAACAATGCCTATAAGTTTTTTTCAAGGGTGTTGGTCAATAGAATTAAACCTACCCTTCACAGACTCATGTCTACAAGTCAAAAAGGATTTTTCCCTAGTAGGTAGATTTTGGATGTTGTGCTTACCACCCATGAACTTATTCATTCTATGGAAAACAATAAAAGGATAACTATTCTCTTAAAACTTGAAATCTCCAAGGCTTATGATATATTTCTATGGCCCTTTTTTTTTTCTTAGTAAAAATTAGGTTTGGAAAGAATATTTTTAAAATTATTAACTGTTGTATTTATTCCCAAACCTACTCAATTATGGTGAATGGTATCCCTAGAGGTTCTTTCTCATCTAGAAATGAGCTAAGACAAGGGGACACCCTTTCCCCTTGTTCATTATGGTTGTTGAGGCTTTGGATAGAAGTTTTCAGAGACTCATTGTCTCAAATAAACTCAAGGGAGTTAAACCTACCTCTTCCTCACTCCCCTTGTCCAACCGACAATTTATGGATGAAACTATTCTATTTGGGGATTCTTCAATTATCAAAGCTAGAAAATATAATACTATCTTGGATGCTTATATTAAATTTATAAGGAAACACATTAATTACCACAAAAGCATCCTTTACAGTTTATTTAATTCCAATGGCATCCTTAATGACAAAATTGTGTGCATTCTTGGTCTCCCACTCACCACTAAAAAAATATCTAACACCTAATAAAATAATATTGTGGAAAGAGTGCAAAGAAAAATGGTTGGATGGAAAGATATAGTTTTGAGAAAAGCTAGTAAAAACTATTTGTTGAAAGCCTCCCTTTAGAATATCATTGTATTCTACTAATCTTTATTTAAAATTCCTATCTCTATGGCTAATAAAATTGAAAAGATTCAAAAGAATTTTCTTTGATCTAGAGTTGAGGACAAAAAAGTTCCTTGGTTAAGTGGGAAAAGGTATGTAAACCTAAAATTCAAGGAGGCCTTGGGATAAGATGATTGGAATGGTTCAATAAAGCATTGATTTTTAAAATAGGGTGGAATATGGTGGAAGGGAACACAAAATGGACACACATTCTTAGTGCTAAGTACTTGGAGAATAGGGATCCTTATTATTTCCTTTATTATCCTTTTGTCCCAAATGCTTTTGTTATATAGAACCATTTACTAAAAATAAGAAATGTTATTAAGTAGGGTATATTTTAAAATGTAGGGGATCACAAGAGTGTCAATTTATGGACTAACCATTGGAATGAAGGACATAATTTATCCTCTATCTAGAGCCTTTCCCATGTAAGGGAATTAATTATCATATTAAATGACACTAAATTAAATGGGTATGTCAATTGGGATGGTCCCCATACTAAGTGGAAAGAATTTGATAGTCAACTAAGTGAAAGAGATTTGAGAAGCGAGAGCCAACAAGATGAGAAGGAGGAGACCTGCTGATTTTTCATGAGCTTATTAGTGAATTCTAATTATTTAGTCTTGATAAGAAGGATGTTTTTTATTGGTCTCCTAACCCTTCTAAACACTTCTTTGTTAAAACTACCTATGCTCTTATTGCAAATGATATGAATGACTATACCTTCAACTGAAACTTGGCATGGAGTAACAAAGTGATTCCTAAAATCATATGATTTTGGTGGGATTTTATTTACAATAAGATCCTTACTATTGCTAACCTAAACAAGAGGGGATTCTCTTTGGTTTACATATGTATCTTATGTTACAAAATGGAAGAGACGATTAACCATCTATTATTCTATTGTAAAGTTTTCTCAATGTGTTTGGGGATAGGTCATGGCCCACGTGTTGATCAATTTGACTCCCCCTTGCACCTTAGAGATTTTTTCAATTCTTGGCACCATGGTTCCCCTATAATCATTATGATATTTATGAAATATGGAATCAAATTCCTTATTTTGTCACCTGGAATATATGAAAAGAGAGAATAACAAAGTGTTTAGAAAGTAGGTAAGAAACAACAATGTCATATTTTGTGTCATCAAACACAACTTTCAAGACAACATAAATGCCCAGCCTATTGGATTCTCCAAGAAAATTCCTACCTATGTTGAATTAAGAGTCAAAAAGAGCTAATGAATCTCTCAAACCTTAACCAAAATTAATTTGTGTAAAATCATGGCTAGAAAGAAGACTAAATGGAACCCATAAAAAAGGGAGTGGGTAAATAAAAACTTTGATGTGTGCTCTAAGGGTGACCCTAGAGAATCTCCATCTGAAGGAATAATAAGGGATGACAAAGGATACATTATTGAAGGATATGCTCAAGCTATCATTTTCAATTCAATTTTTTTTTTGAATCCATGGTGGTATGGTGGGGGATAAAAATACTTAAGAGGTTGGGTTTTCATGCTACGGAAGTTGAAGGAGACTCTCTTTTCATTATCAATCTTCTACAAAAAAATAAGGATCCCTCTTGGAAGATCCATAAAGTGATGGAGAACTATAAATATGACCTCTAAGGTTTTCAATAGGTTAAGATTAGTCATATCTATAGGGAAGGAAATGACACAGAGGATATGGCTTGCAACCTTGTGCTTCAATTTGAAGAATGGAAATATTCACTTTCAAATTCAAATTTCCCAAGGACTCTTCAAAATATTATTTCATCAAAAAGACTTCAAAATTTCCTCCCCTAACTTTATCATGGGCTATCTTTATCCACTTATGAAGGTCATGAATTGGGTTGAGGTGGAAAATTTGTATGGGATGAGTCAAAGTTGCTTGGCTAACAAGGATGCTATAATGTGGAATTTTTCTGGCAATAACCTTGTGCATTTTAATAATAAAGAAAACAATAATTATAATAATATGGCTTACATGAAGTCTTACATAATTCAATATTAGGTCAATTTAAATAACAATTGATGTTTTATTAAAACAAGAAGGGAAGATCTTAAGGTGAAGGTTTATGATTGCATTGTAACCTACAACCATTATATCTGGTAGTTAATTATGGAGTTCTCTACACGAATCTTCCCTCCCTCCATGTAAGATTTATTTCTTATATGTGAGGGTGGTCTTTTCTCTAAAAATACTATTAAATGAAAGAATGTGATTGTTGGCTTGAAGGCAGTGGAGACTCCAAATATTTATGATACCAATACCATCAAGGCTGGTGGTTATGTCAAAAGAGGTAAGTTAAATTGGAGATGCAATGTATATTATATCAATAAGTGAAGTTTTTTTTGTTGAAAAAATATGAGATAAGTCCATCTATTATCGATATTTAGCTTTAGTATTCAGTTTCCTTGGCTTACTTTTAATTAGTTTATAGGCTTATTGTGGTGTCTGATAGAATTGAAATTATGGGTGGCCCATGTCTAAGGATGAGAAAATATCCTATGAAGACCCAAATTTTTTTTTGGAGCTCTAGGAGCTATTCGATAAAGGGGGTTGCACATATTTCATTGAAGCCATGGAGGGATATAATAGCAAACTTACCTCTAAATTTGTTAATTCATGATCACAAGGAGAGGTCACTTTTGGTGATGTTTGCTTCAAATTATCCAATTATTTTATTATGAAGGCTACTGGTTGTCTTGTGAGGGTCTTAATATGGAGAAGAAGATTAAAGGAGAATACAAAATGTTTATTGCTACCTTTTTTGTCAAAGAGGAGAAAATAGTTAAATTCCAAAATGATTTCAATAGGGAAAAGTTGTCGACTCCATGGGCCCCTGTGAGTTTACATATTATGAAATGATTTACTCTTGAAGGTAGATTAAGAGTTTCCATGGCTACTATTTTCCCATCCTTAACCATATAAGACATAGCAGAAAAATCAACTTAACTTTTTACCATTTCTCATCTTTGGAGACCTATATCATTGTTGTTTCCTACCCCCATACACCAAGAATTTATCATGGCCCTTCACAAGTATTTTCTTGCTATGAATCCTACCCTTAACCCCTCAACCAAGAGTAATATTAAAATTAAACTATTGGGGGAAAACAATTCCACAACCTCTCCTATTTCTTAGAACAAGTCTAATCCTAGCTCAATGGATAAAATGGAACTAGGAAAAAAGAGAAAATTTTTGTGGGGGTTAACACTTCCTCCCCTTGTTTCCAATATTGGCATGGTGTGATGGTTTAAAGGTGGTGAGCCACCAAGGTTCAAACCCAATTGGGGTGGTATTGTTGAGTGGTTGTATTGGGGATGAGATCCCCCATTTGTGACCTCACCAGTTCATAGCTTTGGGTCAAAAGTGTTTACCCATTGAATAAAAAAAACACTTCCTCCCCTTGCATGAACTATTTTTGGTGTCCCCACCCAAAGAAAGGAAGGTTTTGGACTTGGGAATGCAAGAGGATAAGATGGATAAAGACCAAAAAAACTAAATACTCCATTAACCCTCCCTTCTTAGTGGCTAGCAGGATGATTGAAATCTTTGATGTTGATAGTGGGGATGAGGATAATGTGGAAATTGTTAAAAGTGATTCTAAAATGTTGAGTGGGCACAAATCTACCAAGTTGGGAAAATACTTGAGTGCAGAGAATTGTAAAAAAGATAAAGATAAAAGAATATTGGTGAAATCAAGAAAAACTAGAACCCTAGGTCATATGTGTAAAACCTAGGATTCAAATTTGGGGTGTTGGATTTATAGGAGTCTTTTTCTAATGTTTCATTAAGATGGAGATCAACAAGATGTTTAGATTGAATTTCAACCGAGCCAATCAGATCTAGATCTGCATATTTTAGGGTCTTGAAATGAATTGTAATTGATTTTCTTTGATTAACCTAATTAGACTATGTGACCTAATATGAAAATGCAAGCTACCATTAACTAATAGATTGTAACAAAGAATTGTAAGCAAATCTAGGAAAGAAAGAGTGATGTGTACCTATCCTAAAAGTTTGATGATGGTCTGTATAAGAGGACAGAGTCACCCAAGGGTATCTAAGTTCTTGTAGGGGTGTCCTAATATGATTTTTGAGTCCTCTGATGGTAGATCTGAGATCCCTATTTTTGCTTGCATTTTTTTTAGAAAACTATTAGGTAATTTTATAGGCGAGTTTTTGTGAGTTGACAAGATGTAGGGTTTTGAATACAATAATCAATAAATGATCTTCAAGCTTCCTTCAATCCTCTCTAAACCTAAAATTTCCACATTCACAAAGAGGGGAAATGTTGTGTCATTTATGGGTTTTCCATAGTCAAACCTCGTGTTAGTGTTTCCACTTCCATAATGGTAATGTCAATGATAGGAAAGATAAACAATAGGAAGGAATGATGAATCATAAAAGTGTTGCAACTCACCACCCTTCAATGGCTTCTTTGAATGACTAAATTCATATACATCACTTCAAGGTATTGTATCTTTCTTGATTGATTGCTTGAATTACTTGGAGACCTAGAAAAGGGTTAGCCTTCATAAATAATAACATAAACATGCATAAAATCACATAGGATTTGACATGATTCTTGGATCTTAAATTGTTATAATAAGGCTCTGAAATGCTGCTCTTGACTTACTTGATAGTGCTCTTGATCATAAGTTTTCCAATAATTTTCTAGATGATTTCAAATGATGCAATAACTAGGCATTTATAGGAATTTATTGTAATTTCCTATAAATTAAATCCTAATAGTCAACATTTACAACTTAAATTTTGAATGCTAAAATATTGACACTAACATATTTAGATTTAGACCCCCAAAAAATAGGGGGAATCATATGCCGAAGGGCATCCCAATCCTGGCCCTATTTTTCAGGATTGAGGGTGTCAAGGGTAAAACATTAAATTAATGCATTTTTTTAATGTTTGCAATGTTAGGGTTAGAAGATAGATATCTAATAGTTAAATGTAGATTTGATCAATAAAACAAAGAAATAAAACACACAGAAAATTATAGCAAAAACAAGACAACACAGAGAATTTAACATGGTTCACCCAATCTGGGCTACATCTACAAAACCACAACCATCCAATGATTTTATTATCCAATGTAAAAAATATTACAATATTGCTAATAATTCCCTACTACAGCTCCCATCCTAGCTGCTTATAACAAGCTTTTTAGAAGCTTCCAGAATTAGGGTTTTACAAAGTTGGTTTTTTCTTTTGTCGGTGACAAAGCAAAAAATGGGAAAAAAAGTTTTCTCAGGGGTTGCCACCCCCAAACCCCCTCCTAGGGCCCAACCCAACCTTAGAGCCTAGTGAGGATACATGAAGAGTGTATAATATAGCATGATCAGTCATCACATACCAACAATCTCCCACTTGGAGACTGATTAGGCTCCATACCAAACAATCTCCCATTTGGAAACTGATCTTGGATGACACCGCTGCACTTACAACTCCCACTGGAAATAAGCACCTTGGACCCTATTGCTCTGTTATACTTGAATTCAACCTTGAAGACCAAATGAAGCTAAAGAGGAGCTCAACTTCTCCCTTGTCACTGCCTTCATAAACATATCCGTTGGATTGTCATCTATATGTATCTTTTCTAGCTTTACCTATCCATCCTCCAACACTAAAATAATTAAATGATATCTCAATTGTATGTGTTTGGTTTTAGAGTGCAAGGAAAAATTCTTTGCAAGATGTATAGTACTCTAGCTTTCTATAAACAAGTAATTTTCAGCCTATTGTTTTCCCAACTCTTCCATAAAAAGTTGGAGCCATATCATCTCCTTTGTTGCCTCTGTTGCAAAAAAATACTCTGCCTCTATGGTGGGTAAAGCAACCACCTTTTGCAACTGAGAAATCCAACTCATTATTGTCCCACTAATTGTAAATACATAACTTGTGGTACTCCATCTGGTATCAATATCCCCTACCAAATCTAAGTCAACATAGCCTTTTAAATCAGTATTAGAGCCCCTAAAACATAAACATTTATTGTATGTACCTCTCAAATACCTGAGGATCCATTTTACCACATTCCAATGCTCAACACCAAGATGACTCTTATACCTACTAACAACTCCTACAACATGTGCAATATCCGGTCTTGTGCATACCATGGTGTACATTAAACTACCTACAGCTGAAGCATATGGTACCTTGGACATTTTTTCTTCCTCTTGTGTCTTTGGACACATATCCTTATTCAATTTAACATGATTATGCAAAGGTGTGCTGACAGCTTTTGCATTCTCCATATGAAATCTTTGCAATTTCAACATAATCAACTTGAGATAAAAACAATTTTCTATTTTTCCTATCTCTTGTAATCTTCATACCAAGGATTTGCTTTGTTGCCCCAAAATCCTTCATAGCAAATGAATTTGCTAACTGTTGTTTTAACTCCTTTATTTGATTCATGTTAGACCCTGCTACAAGCATATCATCAACATATAAACATAAAATAATGTAGCTATCATCATCTAACCTCTTAAAATAAACACAATGGTCTAAATTACACCAACTATAGCCATGCTCAGCCATAAAGCTATCAAATTTAATATACCATTGCCAAGGTGCTTGCTTCAAGCCATATAAAATTTTCTTCAATCTGCACACCAATTTCTCCTAACCTTTGACCTCAAATCCTTGTGGCTATTCCATGTATATTTCCTCTTCCAAATCACCATGGAGAAAGGATGTTGTAACATCAAGTTTTTTCTAAATGCAAATCTTCAACAACCACAATACTTAAAACAGTATGAATAGAAGTCATTTTAACAACTGGAGAAAAAAATCATCAAAATCAAAACCCTTTTTCTGTGCAAATCTCTTTACAACTAATCTGGCTTTACATTTTTTCTTACCTCCATCCTCCTCTTTCAACATATAAACCCATTTTTTTGGTAAAGCCTTTTTACCTGCAGGCAACTTGCATAATTCCCAAGTCTATTTTTCAGCACTTGGAGTCCATTTCTTCTTCCATTCCATGATCCCACTGAACCTTGGTATCCACCTACATGGCTTCATCATAACATTCGAGTTCACCAACATTAGTTAATAAAATAGAATACAAAGGGAAAATCTTTGGAGGTCTACTTATCCTTGAAGATTGTCTAACATTCACGAGTTTGTGGTATTTTTGTTATTGTTGTTGCGAGCATGAGGAACCACTGAAACATCGTTGTTTGGTGTATCATCCAACACTACATAATCATTTTCTTTCTTCTCATGCTGCTGCAACTGATCTTTGTACAACACTTTCTCATTGAATATGACATCCCTGCTTCTCACAATTTTTTAATTTTCAAAATCCTAAAGCCTATAACCAAATTCATCAATGCCATATCCAACAAATATAAATTTATTTGATTTTGCATCAAGCTTGGTTCTATTTTCAGAATCTACATGTGCAAATGCTTCACAACCAAAGGTTTTGAGAAAATAATAACTCACCTTCTTACCCGTCCATGCTTCCTTTGGAATACCACAACCCAAAGGATTTGAGGGACTTCTATTGATTAAATAAACAATAGTATTTGCAGCCTCTTCCCACATGTTTAAAGGAATCTGAACATGCAATCTCATAGTCCATGCACACTCCATTATTGTTTTGTTCATGTGCTCAACCACTCCATTTTCCTATGGAGTCCTTGGAACAATTTTCTACCAACGAATACCATTAGAGGAACAATAATATTCAAACTCTTTGATGCAATACTCATCACCATTATCAGATCTAAGATATTTTAACTTTTACCTATCTCATTCTCAACCAAGATTCTCCATTTCTTAAAAGTTTCAAATACATCAGATTTATGCCTAAGGAAATAAATCCATACCTTCCTTGTTGCATCATCAATAAAAGTGACATAGTACCAAGAGCCACCGAGAGAAGATACTTGAGCTGGTCCCCATATATTTGTGCATAGTAACCAAGAGCCATATTAACACGAGTAAAAGAAGCATATCTTGAGTTAAATTTCAATTTTATTAGTTTTATATGGTCCCCATATATTTGTATGCACAAGCTCTAATTTCTCATCTTTCTTTTGCTTCCCATCCTTGAGAAAACTAACTCTCTTTTGTTTTCCATACACACAACTTTCACCAAAATCCATATTAACACATTTTAGACCCGGTAAAACATTCTTTGAATGATGTACTTTCATACTTTTTGCACTCATATGCCCAAGTCTATTATGCCACAGTGTTGATTTAGAATCCATAGCAATTGTTTAATTTTCTACTTGCTAAACTGCAACTATTCCTGAACATTGATTTTTATTTGCAATAGCTAAAGTAGAAGGAACAATATGACCTGTACAAAGATATAAGGTGCCTACTTTCACACCTTTTTCTACCACTAAGGATCCTTTCGTAACCTTCCAATTTTTGTCACTAAATGTAACAACACAACCTTCATCATCTAGTTTCCCTACTAAAATTAAATTTATTTTTAACTTTGGAATGTGCCTTACCTCATGTAGTAGCCAATGATTCCCATTCTCCAAATTAATCTTGATTATTCATTTTCCAACAATCTGACAGGGTTCATTATCTCTGAAATAAACTAGCCCAAAATCCCCTTGGACATAATCAAGAAAATAACTTCTATGGGGCATAGCATGAAATGAAGCCCCTAAATCTAACACCCAAGAATTATCAACATTATCAAGGGAAAGAATCATTTAGCATCCTCATCAGATTTATTACTTACCACATTTTCCTCTTTATATCCTTCCTTTTTGTCTTCTTTATTTTTTTGAGACCAACAATCTTTCTTTAAATGACCCGTCTTACCTTAGTACCAACAACCCCTCTTGTCTCTAGATTGGGACCTTTTGTCCTTTGATTTTTCTTGTGACTTCCCATGACTTCTTTGTTCTACCCCTAATTTTTTCATTCAAAACACTTCCTGATATGGATGTTCCATTTGACCTTTTCCTATGAATTTTCTTGCTCAAAATAACACCAACAACATCATAAAATTTCAATGTATTCGAACCAGAAACAAAATTGCTAACAACCATTACCAAGCTATTCTAGCTTTTAGGCAAAGAGCATAGAATCAAAAGAGCCCTAACTTCTTCATCAATGTTTACATTTACAAAAGTTAATTGACGGGAAACCATATTAAACTCATTTAAATGATCAACAACTAACCCACCTTCTACCATTTTCATATTAAATAAATGCTTCATAAGAAATACCTTATTCGAAGCGGAAGGCTTTTCATATAACTTCACCAGGGTTTCCATCAACTCTTGATTTGTTTTTGTTGTAATATTGAATGCCATCCATTGTGCGATGCATAAACGAATGGCTCCCAGTACCATTCTATCTAGAAGATTCTAATCCTTATCACTCATTTTTGTCAGTTTCTTGGCTATTCCTTCCAATGACCTCCATAAATCCTTCTGATAGAGATAATCCTCCATCTGCATCTTCCATAACTGATAGTTCTTCTCATTGAATTTATCTACCTTCAATTTACCCTCGTCCACCATTGCTCCCACTTAACCGTGAGACTCCCACTTGATCGTGAGACTTTCTTGTAGATGATAATCAAACACAACCTGCTCTGATACCACTTGTTAGGGTTAAAAGGTAGATATCTAACAATTAAATGTAGATTTGATCAATAAAATAGAGAAATAAAACATAGAAAATAATAGCAGAAATAAGACAACACAAAGAATTTAACGTGCTTCATCCAATTTGGGCTACATCCACAAAACTACAACCATCCAATGATTTTATTATCCAGTGTAAAACATATTACAATCTCACTAATAATTCCCTATTGCAACTCCCATCCCAACCGTTTATAACAAGCTTTTTAGAAGCTTCCAAAATTAGGGTTTTACAAAGTCAATTTTTTCTTTTGTCAATGACGAAGAAAAAAATGAGAAAAAAAAATTTCTTGGGGGCTACTGCCCTCTAACCCCCACCCAAGGCCTAGCCCGACCCCAGGCCCCAATGAGGATACATGAAGAGTGTATAGTATAGCATGATCAGTCGCCACATACCAACATGCAATTTCTTGGAAAATAGTAAAAATAGGCTATAGAATGCATAATTTAGGAAATTAGGTGCTTAAATAGGCTCAATAATTTATGGAGGACAAAAAATAGTGTGAAATTTCCAAGGGTAACAATTTACAACATGAAATTTAGCCCCAATTTAGTGAGAATATGAACTTACACTCATATTCACACTATAGTAAAAAAATGTATCAAGAGGGGTTCAATTGTCTAATTTTTGACGAAATAGGATGAATAAGGATCAAGGGGGAGTGCAAAAGCCCATAAGATCCAATATTCCATTGTAAACTGACATAAGCACAAATGAACACACACATGTATGAAATTTAATAAGATAACATACACAAACATACATGTCAGAAAACACGAAGCATACATGATGAAAAAACATGACCTAACATAACATATAAATGATAATAAAATTAACAAAAACACAATACAAAAATGAAGAAAAACATAAAATAAACACAACAAAAACACAAGGTTAGTACATTAAAGGATTCGAGTCAGTAAGGAAAATAGACCTCACTCTTAAATTGTCTCAAATACCCAATGTCATCCATAGAATGAAGGAATGCTCCCATGAGGACTAGCAAGCTACATTATGCCAAATCACTCATGAGCCACATGGATCTATTGGCTAACAAGTTATGTTATGCTAGGTGTCCATGCAATATGTTGGGTTCCACAAGGCTAACAAGTTGCATTATGTTAAACGATCATGAAACACATAGCTCTACTATCAAGAAATTTGTGTTATGGTCAACATCCATGTTAAGGCATTCATGACTCACACAATAAAAAAGTAATATTTTCTAGATGAATAAAAAATTGAGGCAACAAAAGGTCTAATGAAATCCGATATTCGCTAGGTGAGCCCCCAAGACAAGGTAGCAAAATGAGAAACACACTAGGTCTAGTGAAGTCCACTATTCACTAGGTGTGCACCCATGTCAACCATACTAAGTGTTATACTCCTTGATAACTCTGATAAGGTGCTACAAATATTCTATGCCAACACATCACTACTTTCAATTCCTGTGAACAAAGTGAAGCAAAAAACATCAAACTCATTTAAGGAGGTGCAAAAACTTGCCTAAGGAGGCACATAAAAGATGATAAGATAAGGCTAAAACCTCAAGGGGTATTATAATAACACCACCACAAAAGGTGATTTACAAAAGTAACAAAGGGGCTTTTCCCAATATATGAAATGTCACATCTTAGGGAACATCACACATGATATCACCACCAAGAGAGGAAAAGTCATGGAATAGAAGCTCACACCTTAGGGAATGATAGCCATATCATTACCACCAAGAGGAATGCCATATGATAAGAAAGGTCACACTCTTAGAGGACATCAATCCCAATATCACCACAAAGGAGATACAACAAAGGCCCCATTTTCATTTCCAAGGTCACACTTCCTAGGAGATGTATGCTATCATCACTAAGAAGGGACCATTTCTTATGCAAACAATAAATGGGGAACTATATGCCCCCCATAAAATGTTAGTGTAATTGCCACACTAATGTTTTAAGGAGATACAAAGGGATCCCTTGATAGAATGAATGCACCTAACCCCTTTTCCCCCAAGTATAGGGACAAAGATGAGCTCAAAAATGACTGATGATATGTCGCTCCTTGTGAGATGATATATTATTGCATAAAAAATAATTTATACCCTCATGCATGGTAGTGAGTATGTTGTGATACTACAAATACGACATATCAAGGAGAAAAGAATATGAATGTTAACCTATCATACATTTAAATTGATCCCCATAAGGATCAAATTCTCTCAAATTATTCTTCAAAGCACAACATTCATCAGTCTAGTATATTCACATATTCTATGATATTTTTAGTAAGATGCATTTGTACTCTTTTATTTATTATATTTTCATTCATGCATGTGTGGTAGTGTAATTAATCCCAAGTTTAAAAGAGTAGCTAGACTACTCTTAGTCTTTGATAAAGGACACGCGGAGGGTAGCACACCTTTCTTAATATGACTATGGACTTTGTATTTCTTGATTGGTGGAACAAATGTTGATCTAAATATGGAGGACTTTGGTAACCTATTCCTTTGGTATCTTCAGATGGTGTTTTTTCCAAAAGGGAGTGGATCTCATGTTCATTCTTTATGTCAAATCCTTGTTTTGCCAATATCTTAAAGCCTTTTCCATACTTTGCTCCAAGTTTATAGGTGTGTTTGTAACTTTAAGCTCATATGATGGGAGGTTGGTTGATGTTCTTTCCTTGTGATTTTTATTGATAGGTGATTCCATGTACATTGGTTGAGGTATGAATTACAAGTCACTTTCCTTATGTAATGTGGAAAATTTTCAAGTAGTGGTATGATATGTGGTGCTATTTTTTGGTATGGGAGATTAGGAAATCTCATGAAAGGATAAAAGGTTGCATTATTCTCAAGGTTTCACAAAGAATTATGTATGAATTCATTCATGCTCTCCTCATCTTGTCCCAAGATTTTTACATCATGAGGACATGTATTGGGAGATGAAGGATCATGAATATTCTCATTGGAATTAGGGTCATCACCAAACACACAACTTGAAACATCAAATAAGGACCTCAAAGAAGTCAACATCTTACCAAAACATTGAGCCACCATGATGATTCTTTTTACGAAGGTTTAGACTGTTATTGAACAAGTGATTGGAAGATAGACAATAAATATGGATAGAGGATCCTGAGAAGACTATGTTACAAAAAAATTTGAACCAGAATGAGCAAGAGGACATAGTCACCCAAGGGTGTCCCTATCCTAGGTAAGGTTTCAAGAAATTCAAAAGTTCACTATGTGTAATTTTTTTCAAGGATTCTAGGTCTGGTTGTAAACAGGTTTGCCAATAAATATGTTTCCAGAATTTTCTCAATTTATGCCAATGTAAGTGTGTAACAATATGTGAATAATAAATGATAATTTTGAATGCAATTTTTAAATCTAAAATGCAAAAATTGATTGATTGTAAGATGCCAAAATCTGAAATTGATGATTTTGATGCAATTTTAAACAAAAAAAAAAGTTTTTTTCACTTTTTGAGCTACATGAAAGATGCCTAAATGAATGCAATTAGGAATTCCAAAATAGATATCTACAAGCAAACATAGATTGAAGAGACAGAGACAAAGAAGTTTTCAAAAAAATTCTAATTCAAGTGTAAAAGGTCAAAGGTACCCAAGGGCATCTATGTCCTTAATAGGGTGCCTGAAAACTAAAAAATTGAATGTTTATTAGACTATCTAAGTGCCCTATTTATTTGTGCAAATAGTTTTGAAAGTCGCTATTTCTCCAAAATTTGCTCAACTTAAGACAATGTGACTTAAATGCAAATGTGTAACAATGTTTGAACAAATGACAATTATGAATATAATTTTCAATATAAATTTGATCTAAATGACTGAAATAAACCTTAATGCAACCTATGATGCAATATGCTATGCATTTTTTTTATTTTTATGTCTTTTATGATGCAAAAATGAAACCTTAAATGAGATACAACACAATGCAATGCAAAACTTAGATCTAGGGTGAATTTTAGAAGGTATATAATGTTAATAGGTTAGTTTCACCAAAATGAAACAAAGAAAAATAGAACCCTAGGTCTTATGTGTAAAACCTAAGATTCAAATTTGGGGTGTTGGATTTGTGGGGGTCTTTTTCTAATGTTTAATTAATATGGAGATCAACAAGGTGTTTAGATTGGATTTCAACCATGAAGGTGATCCAATTAGACCTAGATCTACATATTTTAGGTTCTTGGAATGAATTGTAATTGATTTTCTTTGATTAGTTCCTAATGAGACTATGTGACCTAATATGAAAAATGAAAGCTACCGACAATTAACACAATGAAACAAAGAATTGTAGGCAGATCTAAGAAAGGTAGAGTCATATATACCTATCTTGAAAGTTTGATATTGGTCTGTATAGGAAGAGATAGTCACCTAAGGGCATTTGAGTCCTTGTAGGGGTGTCTTGCTCTACTTTTTCAATCCTCTGATGGTAGATATGAGATCCCCATTTCGAATTGTAAATTTTTCAAAACATTGTCAGATAGTTCTATAGGTGAGTTTCTACAAGTTGAAAAGATGTAGGGTTTTGAATACAATAATGAATAAATGATCTTCAAGCTTCCTTCAATCCTCTCTAAACCTGAAACCCGTACATTCAAAAAGAGGAGAAATGTTGTTCCATTTAGGGGCTTACCTTAGTCAAACCCCTTGTTAGTGTTTCCACTTCCACAATGACCATGCCAATGATAGGAAAGATAAATGATAGGAAGGAATGATGAATCAAAAAAGTACTATAACTCACCACCCTTCAATGGGAAGAACTGAATTCATACACATCAATTTGAGGTCTTGGATCTTTCTTGCTCGATTTGTTAAATTACTTGGAGACCTACAAAAGGGTTAGCCTTCACAAATAATGACAACATAAACATGCATAAAATCACATAGGATTTGACATGATGCTTGGATCTTGAATTATTGTAATAAGGCTTTAAAATTCTTCTCTTGACTTGCTTGATAGTGTTGTTGATCATAAGTTTTCCAATAGTTTTCTAGATGATTTCAAATGATGCAATAACTAGGTATTTATAGGAATTTATTCTAATTTCCCGCAAATTAAATCCTAATAGCCAATATTTGCAACTTGAATTTTGAATGTTAAAATTATGAAATCGACATATTCAAACTTGGATCCTAGCAAAATAGGGGGAATTAGACACCCAAGGGCATCCGAGTCCTAGCCCTAATTTCTATGAATTAGGGTGTCAGGGGTAAAACATTAAATTAATGCAATTGTTCAATGCTTGCAATTTTTGAAAAAATGGTAAAAATAGGCTATAGAATGCATAATTTAGGAAATTAAGTGCTTAAATAGGCTCAATGATTTAGAGGGGACAAAACCTACTGTGAAATTGTCAAGGGTGACAATTTATGATGCTACAACTAGATGACTTCAAGGAGGAAGAGAATGAAAATGAGGAATTTCTTCCTCAACTGGATGATGAGTGGAAAGAAGAAGCTTCTAAGAATAAGTCTAATGAGGATATATAGGAGAAAGATGATGTGGAGGAATATAAAAGAGAGGAAAATTAGGAAGACTTGGATGAGGACAATGAAAAGGAAGAGGTAAAGGATATAAAGGTGATGGATATGGACACCTTGGACCCTCCTTCCCTCAGATATGTGGAAGTGACGGGTAAAAATGTTGAAGGAATTCTTATGCATAACAAGGTGCAAGTTACTAGAGGCAAGGATAACACTGAAATTAAGAAACTCCAAGCTAAGATGGAGGAGCTAGAATAAAATATAGTAACCAACAACAATAACGATAAGATAAAATGCATGGAGAATGCCCTTTTGAAAATAATAATGCTTATTGATGGAATTATGAAGAATGTTTTTGTGGGGATAGTTTTAGGTTAATCTAAAATCAAGAAAAATAAAAATAAAATTACTAAATAAAATGAGAACTAAAGTAAGGATGACAAGAATGATGAGGCGCTATGGAATAAGGAGGATTGGGAAGCATCTCTAGACACCCTCCTTTTTGAGTGGAGTCTTATTAGTTAGTTTTGGTGTTATGGTTTCTTTCCTTTTTATTGTTTTGTGTTCTTAGTTTTGCTATTATGTAGGGCTTGTGTGCCCCTTTTCTATTTGATCGAGCCTACATTCCCTCTTATGGTTTCTCTATTTTAGTCTTATGTTGTTTTAAATTTTTGGATCAAGGCCCCTTCCTTTATTTTTTAATCAATAACATTTAAAGGAGGAAAAAACTCATATAGTTATTTTATATATTCAATCAAAGATAAGTATTCAAATGCGAATACTTGAAAATTAAACTTATGGGTTGCAAATCAAGTGTCAAGAAAAAAATTGAGCAAGACAAAATCAAGAAAATGAATACTAAGGCATCAAAAGGAACCTCTACTTGCATTGTTCTAGTCTTTATCATAATATGGCATTTCATAACTATATGTCTAGGAGTGAGGATAAATTGGTTAGAAGTCATTTTGAGTGATCTAAGAGAGTTGTTGCCAACTCTTGTAGCTATAGAGGTTGTTGAATGAGAATAAGAATAAAAAATAATTTGAAATGAAAATGATTTCTTGTTGACTACTAAATTAGCCCACCTTGAGGCCGTCTTTGAGATAGAAACCATTCACTTGAGAAACTTCCTTGAAAATACCTAGCAAGAAATTAATAATTTATGAACATAAATAATTGATTACACTTCTACAACAATTCACCTCAATAATATTGTTGCCCACTAAGAGCTCTTTCCTCATGAAGATAATAGTTCCCCTAGATTCTTTGCCACTTCATTTTATTTTTCCATGTGAGCAAGAGTTGTGCAATAGTCCAATAGCTATAAAACATATGAGCAACTATAATTCCCACACTCTTTTATGCCTTGAGATGTATATTATTTGCATTATATTTTTACTATGTATCATAGGATGCATAATTTGTGCTAGTGTATGTTGCTTTGAGTGGTTATTAGTGTTTTAGATGTACCATTTTTATTAGAAAATTTTGTTGTGATTGTTGACTATGCATTGGCTGGTATTTTACAAATGAGTTATTGTATGGATCTATGTTGTGTGTTATACTAATTTCATCTTAGATATGGTTTTCCTCTATATGTCAATTCTTGGTATTTCTTGTATTGTGATGTTTGGATGATATTGTGACAATTTCCTTGTGATGACTTGGTATATTTTATTAGTTGTTATTTGTATGCATTGAAGGTGTGAGATTCTTATACACAAATTCCATGTCACATAAAAAATTATTTTGTATATTTTGAGATACATATTTTATGATTTCTATGATAGGATTATCATTGTGTTTTATCCCATTTCTAATTTTATAAATATCTATATTATAGATGTGAATATTAAAATGAGTTTAATACAACATATTTTACCTCTATGGGTATGTACATTTTACATAGATGTATTTTATTATTAGCATTGGATTATTATATGATTTCTAATTATCACATTTCTATGATTCAATGTTGTGCATTTAAATTGGGTTATTCCTAATGTGATGATTATATGATGTATATGACATTGTACCCCATTGATTTTGTATTGCTTCTTCAACTATTATCTATGGTGTAGGTACACTTTATGTGAGACTTGAGTTTAAATGTATAGGGCTATTTCTCCATTTGAATATGTAGGTTTAGTTTATTTCACCAATGGTGGCTATATTAGATATGCTACTTTGTGTTAGTGTGTTTGGTAGCCTTTATCACGAGTGTGATATGAGTCCTAATTCTCCCCTTTGAGTTTGGATATAAATAAGTATCAATGTAGGAATCCATATGTTGTAGAAAAGTTCATAATTGTATAATTATAATTATGGTTATTTCTTATTTACATTCAATTGTATTTTGAAGGTTACATCATCACATGTTAATGATGTCTAATGCATTGGGAATCAAGAAATTGGGGAAAAAAGGGGAATTGTTAGTTAACTAATTTGTGAATCATATTCAAATGATGGAAATTATTTTAATTGTTAATTAAAAGTTATTTTGCTACTTTGGGAAAATTAAGTGGAATTATTTCTTAATTTATTTAATTAGGAAATAGGAAATAATTCATGGCTTGAGAAATTAAATCAAATTATTCACCTAGGAAAAGAGAAATGGTTTAGTAATTTAATTCAATAGATAAATTTTATTTGTGAAAGGTAAAAATAGGGAAATATAAATAAAGTGTAAAAAGAATATAGAAAAAAAAAGGGGAGCTAAAAGGAAAAAGGAAAGGCATTTTTCATATTATTCCTCATTTTTACAAAATTGCTCTCTAAACCTTATCTCTCTCAAAATAGAAAAACATTGATTTTTCGTTGGTTGGAGGATTTTATTGGATTGGAAAAGGAAGGCATTGAAGGTTAGCCTACATTGCATGTGAATTTGACTCTTTGTTAGCTCCAAAATTAAAGTTATTTCACTTCCTTCCTTGTAGTTTTTGAATTATCTCAATTCATGTTTTCCATATCCACTATAGTGGTAGAATATGGCTTCAATTTCAGTTTGATTTCATTTATATCATTGTGTCAAGTTATTGTTTGTACAATATTAAAATACCCTTTTTTAAGCCATGAATATGACATTCTTTTAAAGTTAGGAAATGAGAATTATGAGAATTTCAATGTAAAAGAATGTTGTTGTTCATATTTGAATCAAAAGAGTTTTATCAGTTTTTTGGAAAAAATTATTTATAAAAGGTTAGAAATTTGAGTATTCATCAATGGTGGATTTAGTTGTTTCTTTTTTTTCAGGGAAAATTTGTTTAGAATTTTCTTAATTGGGAATGATTTTGAATGAATTAGAATAGGAGAAAATAAGACTTTTTTTTGTTTAGAATATTTTGGGATTATGTATAAATTATTTTCTCATTTTTATTACATTGGTTTCCATGCCACACCTAGATAGTGATTTGACATGATGAACCTAGGATTTAAGGTATAGAGGGTTGGAAAGGAGTGGCTCTTGAAATTTGTTGGGATCCAAAGTGATTCGAGGATAGAATGGGTGAAGAGTTATTAATTAAGTGAATTAAACATCATTGGGTAAATAATATGAATCAAGATGTTAAATATATGCCATACTTGGAGTGCTTGTTGATTGAGTACCCTCACAGGATGACAGGGATGCATACTTAATCTCATTTAGTCAAGCCTTTAAGCTAATATGAAGACAAACATTATATTACCCTAGAATTGTTTCCTTTATCAACATTGGATTTTGTATCTAATGTGAGACCTAAATATTTCCTAGTCATTTGTAGTTTTTTGGGACTTGGTTTTGAGTTATATCTTATTTTTGAAAGTATTAGGATTTTTCCTTGCGTACAAGACCTAGAAATAGTCATTCGTTTAGTTTCTAGTTATGAGTACAAAGTGCTAAAAAGACTACAATACAATTTCTAGAGTCCAGTGCTAAAGCAAGACTTTATGACCAAAATAGGACACCTAAGTAATGGTGTGATAGTGTCTCTTGTAGGTTCTAGAGTATTATCTATACATTGATATATTTTTTGGTTGTCATTGCTAGTGTAAGTAGAGCCATTATCATACTTAGTTAGCTAATAATCTTTCGAGGATTGACCTATTCACACATATCTTAAGTTTACTTAGGTTTCATTTTCTTTTGTCTCATTTCATATGGTTTAGACATGTGTCATCATCACTTGAGACACCTATTGACACTTTCTCACACACTTGTCAAGTGATCTAATAGGTTTCCCACCTATGGAGGGGTAGTCAAAATTTTACTCCTACCTTCTCACCTCTTCATCCTTGCCTATGTATGCAAGGATTGATCATTGTATTTATAAATTCTTCATATTATATTGATAGATATCCTATTGTGTTTATCATTTCACTTGTGGAAGGTTATCAGTTTGAGCTCTTTGATCTTGGAATTCTCCAACAATCATAGTGCTTTGGAACATTGTAGTCCTCATTTTTTTGGACATCGAGTATACCAAGCATTACTCAAGGATATTTTTTGTAAAAAAGATATTTCCCTTGGTCTTTTGAGTATTTTCATGTTATCAGCTTTTTAACAAGTGTTGTAATCTAGAAGTTATGCCATATTTTGCATTGGGAAGTGTGTCTTTGCATGAAAATTACTAATTAGCATTCTAATTGGTGGAGGGTTTGTACCTCAAAGTAAAGAAAAATATTTTGAAATTTTGGACTTTATGTTTGGGTGTCATTTATGTTGTCATGAAGTGGATCTAAGGTTGTTTTCACCCTCATCCTACTCCATGTATAGGAAATGTTGGAACAAAACAATCTATTGAGAGGGGGGGTGAATCAGTAGATATCAAAACTTAGCCCTTAATTAATACTATGATTAATTCCTTTTAGCTCTTTATGCAGATTTACTAAACATGCAGAGAGATAAACATACACACACACAAATGTCCATAACACCAAATATACATGGAAAACCCAAGATGGGAAAAACCACAATGACAAAGGCTGCTTGAGGCTACTACTCAAATCCATCATCATAAATAAAACTTCTATTAAAATATTTTAGGGTACTAACCCAAGGAAGCACCAACTCCCTAATTTAGGAGCACCAACTCCAAGGCGACATCAATCCCCTACTTTAAGCACCAACTCAGTATAAATGAGGCAACAACCTATACAATATTAAAAACTCATATATGCATAAATTTGGTTATGTAAAACCTGATAATGCATCAAAACATTTAGTACATTGTTGCACTTTCTACAACTCACACTCTCCTATTGATGCTACAATCTCAGCAACACATCCTCTCTTCTTCACACTCTCCTCTTTCTACACTCTCTTCTTTCTCTCCTCTACACTTCACTCTCTTTTGCACATGGAAAAAAAACTCTTCTACCTTACTGCACCTTGAATGTAAACCCTTGATGATATTCTACTTTTTTTTTTGGGTTTCACTCCTACAAAATTAGTGCATTCTCTATCTGTTGCACTACACACCCTTCTCTCTGAATTCTTGTAGACTATACAGCTTTGAAAATATTTTATTGTGTTCCATTTTGCTTGACTTCACCGATTTGTAATCTCTACCTCAAGATTCTCACACATGATCTGATCATCTAAAACTCTCTGTTAGGATTTCCACACTTGCTCTCTTCTCAAACAAGCCACCAGTTCATCTCGAACCTTGCATCACCATCCAACTCATTTGGAAACACATGTTAGGGTTTACTAAATATCTTACTCTTCACACACCCTCTGCATAGAGCCACATCCACATTAAATTTGGCTCTCAGTCAAACCCTAGAATCAAATATGCAATTTGTTAGCTCTCAAAAATGCAGGTTTGAACCATGAAAGGTTGCCAAGCTTTCACAATGTTTTAGGGTAACAGACAAGGTTGAACTGCTTAAACCTTCTACTCTTTAGGTGCTGCTAGACCTAGGTGGGTATACCTATATGAATTGGGCAGACTTGACCTTTGATCTTCTCTCTTGCAATGATTTTTCCATGATGGTAGATGAAAATGGACAAATAAAATCAAATTTAGTATAAATTGTATACCAATATTCCAAACTAAATCCTAATATACTCAGTTAACAGATGTAAAGAAAACGAATGAATCTAAATGGTGAAATTTAGAGACTAGTGCCTTATTGGGTATGTGGAGTCAAATGAAATAGAAATGGGCAACTTATTTATGGAAAATACTCAAATTGTTTGGCATAGGTTCTGTTTATAACTTGTATAAACATGAAAGACTGTGACTACTAAGCTCTTCTTAATGATCCAGATGAATTTCCCTAATTACTATGATTAATCAAAAGGATTTAATCCCTCCTTGAAAGAACCAGTTAACTAACCACACAAATACAACAAATGTGCCCTGATAAACTAAATATAAACTTCTTATATCAATTTAAATAACCATAAAATACCAACCCTGGAGAAAACTTTAGTAATACTTTCAATAAGCACAATAGACAATTGACACCAAAAATAAGCAACCACATCAACTGAATTTCATTGACATCTCCATTTGAAATTATGCATCATAGTCTCACAGTACGACATTTTCTGTCTACTATATATTTCTCTAATCTATCTAATCTAATGTAATATGATTATATCCCCCATTCACAATCGGGAATGAATATTTATACATTTGTATCTGAACAGACATGTCGCTTCACATTCCACATGTCGGCCAATAGTATTAGGGCTTTTGTTAATCATCTCTAATACATTCACCAAGACACTTTGTAGCTATGCTGAAGGAAAAAGTATCATTGTCAATCATCCCGCTCATTCTTGTGTATCGCTGTAACATTCTTTTGTCAGGGAGATGTTTCATAGAATATCACGTGTCTTATCGAGATGTGTCTTTTGTCTCATTCGCTTCACTATGACCTTTTGTTATCAGGGAGATGTCTCACAAATCATATTTTGTCTTACCAAAAGTCTCCTATGGTATATTTTCCGGTCGCCAAGACATATGGAATTTCTCACTGATGAGACAACATATTGGCATGACATAAGAGTCGGTGAGACTGTATAACTTCACACCGAAAACCATCGATAGAGCCCCTTTGTGCTTTGTCGGCAAGACTGGAGCCACTCGCCAAGACCATACTCTGATAAAGACTCTTCTTGCCAATGGGGAAACCCTTAGTTGCCGAAACAATAAAAATGTCATGCCGATAAGTGCCTGTAAGTAAACTTCGATTGCTATGACACCAAAAACGTCTTGCCGATAGGCAACACAGATGTTTATCATTAGAAAATGCAATACGTATTGGGGAGACCTTGATAATCTTATGTCGATATGGGCCATAATGTGAAATACTTAGACCTAGATGGATTTTAAAGGATAAAAATGGGTAGAATATGAGCAAAATGTTGCGAAGAAAGGCCTTGAGCATATGGTGAGGACTCAATTGGAAACTTAGGGACATGAAAAGCTTGTGAAATTATTCAGAATTTTATAGTTCTGATAGTGGCTTCGTCTGGGGATGAATGGTTGTAAAATCATTGCAAGGATCCAGATCTTTGGGTGAGCAGACCAGACACAAGATGATGAATTATGAGCAAGATGGGAATGGAAATGAATGCGAAATGGAGATGAAAAAAACCCTAAACTACTATGCATTGAAAATAATTTTAAAGAGGATCATCAAGAGTTGTCCATGCCCTAGCAACCCTTAATCCTCTATGTTACAACTTCATCAGTTTTAAACTGTTACGGTATGAAATTCAAACCATAAATGATGGTTCAAGGCCATCCAAAAGAAAGGCCTATACTTTCCTCTATCAAACACCTGGTTTTTCCTTGAGTTCATCAGATTCTTCTTGAAGATATTCATGCAGTCTTTCCTGTCACTATTATTGAAATTTTTCACAGAATCATCATGCTTAACCTAGCCCAAATTCCCTTCATCATTCTGTATTTCAAAATTTCCATCATCATGGGACAAGTCTCTGCTATCTTTAACATAAAAAGTACATGCATATTTAATGAAAAATTTCTCATTATCTTTCTTACTGTTATGAATTATAAAACATTCTCCCAATTGTATTGAAAATTCACCATAAAGTGCTTCTCATGAGAAACAAAAAAATTTGTCATATCAACACTGTTTGAGACAAACAAGTCTGAAACCTTTTTCACCTCCTCCATATCACCATTTGGAAGTGATACTGGATTATGACTCATATCCTCAATATCATGCATGTATGCACCAATCAATGCTGACGTTTATCATCCTTGGTATGCAAATAAATGTCTTCTCCACATGAGTTAGAAATTCCAAAATCACATACCTCATCTTGAATGGACACATGTATTTGATCAACTCCAAAGGTTTTTCCATCAGCTCAAGAAATGCACTGGGAGTCATATGAATCATTACACAGAGTACTCTCACTATCAAAACAAATGCAAGCCAGAAATAGGACTTCAGAGTCACCTTCATGTACATATCTCTGGTATTCAAAAGTTAGCAAATCTAAAATTTGCTTACTGCTGAGTGAACATGTTTCATCATTTACATCACTACAGTTGTATTCTTCACTTTTAGTATCATCAAAAAGAGGTCCAAGATCCTCAAAGAGTGAGAAATCAGAAATACTACCAGCACAATCATTTATTCCATCATTTTGTTTGTCTAAAAATATCTCCTCTTTACCATAAAGTGGATTTGAAAATACCTAAAATTCATTCTTGGGCACACCTTTACAAAATATCATCTGATCTTATTTTAGTTCTCCATCATACAATGGGTTTGAAATTTTTTGGAAACCATCTTCAGATGTACAAACATCTTCTTCATCCTGATCTTCACAAGAGGTGGAAAAATCCCTTGATTGTAGATCAAAGTTCTCAGGTTCATCATCAGAATCTGAATATTCACTGGATCCCTCATAACGTACACTGCTTTCCATGTCATAATCTGTTATGTAGGAAATAATTTCAATATCTTCGTCCTCCTCATGCAGGCTGTCAAATGAATCATATTGAATTGCACATGTCTCATCTTCTATTGGTTACAGATACTCATCTGTGATGTCACTATTGTCTTCATACCTTTTCCATTGCACGGTATCAACAAATTTATTTGCTAGATCAAATGTACATTGTTTTGATGATTCTGGCCAATAAAATGATTCAGGCTCCCATGTTCCACCAAAGTACATCCTCCATACACCATTGCAGTCATGCGCAACATGCTTTTCAATTGGATCAGTATTGACTAACTCTAGCTGGGTTGATTCTATCTTGAAATTTTCAAGATCCATATCACAGAAACAATTGATTTGATCTTGTGGTACATAGTCAACAACCTAGCTCATCCTTGGATCCTTGTATAATTTCACTTCCTATCCATTTACTGGAATCGTTGCATAAGACAGATCAAACTGGACATTTCCACCAACAACTACCATCCACTGTCTTGATAAAAGCATACCAAACTAAGGAGGGGTGTTAATTACCGTTATATCAATATTATATGCCACCTAAGGATAAGTAGAAAGCTTGACTTCAACATTCTTCATTATACCCACCACAGGAATAGGTTTGTTATCCATTGCATAGCACTTCCCTTCATATGTATCTACCCACATGCCTAGTTGTTTCATCACTCCTACTGGCATAATATTCATAGCAGCACCAAAATCTATCATGCAATTCCTTAACAATTTGTTATTTATGAGTAATGTAGTGAAAAAAGGATCAACTGATGGGGAATTTAATACTGAATTATTAAGGCACACTTCTAGGATATTTAATTTCTCTTTCTTATTAATAGTTTTAGTGGCCATCTTACTTTCAGAATTCACATGTTTTTCATTTCCATTTGTTATTAATTAAACAACAGTGTCTCTGTATTCCTTAATTTTCATCATCTCAAGTAGTGGCACAAATTTTTTTACCTGAGATAAAGCTTGAGTGAAGTCAAAAGAAGAACCCTCAGCCTTAATCATTTTCTTTTGTTCTGATGTTTCTCCTTTGTTCTCTTCTTTTTCTCCTTTACTTGGTTGATCAGTCTTTTACATTTCTTTGTGCAATTCCTTTACTTCCTCCTTTTGGACAGGCTTCTGTTTACTTTCATCATATTGTTTATTTTCTATCCTTTTCACAATTCCTTGTGTCACCTTTTCTTTCATAAAAATGCCCCTGGGGATACCTTCCTTCTCATTTACAGTCCTATTTCTCAACCAGTACTTATTCTTTGCCTCTTCAACTGCAGCAATAGTTAGTCTCTCTATTTCCTCTTCAGTAAGTTTCCTCATACTGCATTGAGTAGGTATTTCAACAGAATGTGGCTCTGTATATTATTCTTCAGATTTAGAAAGGATCTACTGTTCAGCCATATGGACATTGTATTTCTAATTTGAAACATCATATTCGTAGCCTTCATCCTCTGAAGATGAGTACCTCTCTTCCACATGGTGAAAAGTGTTTGAAGTCAAATACACTTTGTGATCTTCTCCATTATTTCCCATCAACATTCCTTCCTCTTGCATTCTTTTGGCTACAACACAATACTCTGGTGAATGTGGCTTATCACAAACTTCATAGAAATAATTGTTATTCACCATATAGGTTCCCTTCTTTCTTAATGGATCAGGAGTCTCTTTGTTTCTAGGCCTTTCTATTATAGGTTTCCCAACCTTCTAATTTGTGTTATAAGGCATGTCATGTAGCCTAGGCCTTTCATTCCTGTATGTGTTCTCCTATTTGTATTGATAATTATTGGTTTGTTGAGGAGCCCTATGATTTTCTCTTTTATCAATTATCCTAGCAGCCCTTTTGTTATTTTCAATTGTTAATGTTGTCTTCTGGGCCTCAACCAAGTCTCTTGGGAACCTATTTCTCAATTCATACCCTGTTTTAGGATCGAAGGCATTCAGGTAAACACTCAATGCTATAGAGTCTGACAAATTTGATCTAGGAGGTATTCTATTCTGCAGTTTATTGAACTTTCAGTTGAAATAAAAAATTGAATCATTCTGACTTTTCTGAATTCACATCAATTCATGAAGAGCAGCATCTAGTGCACTTAGATTCCCATATTGCTCAAGGAATCGGTCTTGAAATATTTGGAGAGAATCAATAGAGGCTGTTGTTAGGCTGTTGAACCAATCTTTGGCTTCTTCAGTAAGCGACATCATGAACAACCTCATATGTAAATCTTCATAAGGTAAATCCAAATCTTGAATGAAGGAATTGAAACTCCTTAAATGGTCTTCAGTAGAAATTGCACTACTTCTTGTAAAATTAGGCACTAGACCTCTCCAACTGCCATCCATAGGGTAGGGATATAAATGAAACCCTGCTAATTCAAACTGTCTGATCATGGTGGTATACTAATGAGGGGGAGGGTTAGGTGGATACTGATATTGGTGCATTGGATTATTGAATTGTGTATGATGATGTGGTGCATAATGGTGATTATGAGGTGGCTGCATATTTGTATATTGTGTGGAAATATGAGGTGGATGATTTGGCTGTCTGTGTTGATTCCCTACTAGATGGTGAGGAACTCTTGATGGACTAGAGGGTCATGCACCATGGTTACCCTGTTTATAAGGTGGAACATACTTTGGGGGGCAATTAGCTGTCTGAGCAATGTTTTGAGTTTTCTGCAATTTGAATTCTCTCATGGCTTGTATCATCCAGGCCTTTTCCTATTCTTCTCTTTCCTTTCTCTGAGATTCAAACTGCTTCCTCATAACTCAAAGATTCATAATTTTCTTGAGGTATCGTATCCTCATTGGTCTCATTTTGATTATTCTCCATTCTTTTTTCACATTCATGTTGATATATGAGTCCCTCTTATTTGAGTTTAGCATGCCACTCTGCCTATTTTTGAGGATCGTGAAAAGGATTTCTTTGATCTTCTGGGGTACAAGGTTCTGTACTTGAATTATCTCTCCATGTGTCATACCGGTCATAAGTTTCACAATGTGCCTTTGATGCTTCATCTTTGTTCGTCATGCACATGTCCTCATTTATCCGCTTTCCCTTATCAACCTTGCCATCCTTGTGTGTCCACTTACTGCTGCCAGCAAGAGCTCCAGTATGACCTCCCCTATATTGAGATCTTCTTCCATTCATGTTTGAACAGATGCAATGTTTCTGTCAGAGTCGCCACTCACTTTCTTAAAAGTGAGAAAGTATTTGATATTTCTTATTCCCAGTGGAGTCTGTACAAATTTCCTGACTCTATGATTAAGGCCTTGATTCTGAAGTGACTCCCCAGTAGAGTCACCAATTTGTTAGCTCTTAAAAACGCAGGTTTGAACCATGAAGGTTGCAAAGATTTCACAATGTTTTAGGGTAACAGATAAGGTTAAACTGCTTAAACCTTCTACTCTTCAAGTGCTGCTAGACCTAGGTGGGTATACCTATATGAACTGGGCAGACTTGACCTTTGATCTTCTCTCTTGCAATAATTTTCCCACGATGGCAGATGAAAATGGAAAAATAAAATCAAATTTAGTATAAATTGTATACCAATATTCCAAACTAAATCCTAATATGCTTAGTTAATAGATGTAAAGAAAATGAATGAATCTAAATGGTGAAATGTAGAGACTAGTGCCTTATTGGGTATGCAGAGTCAAATGAAATAGAAATAGGCAACTTATTTCTGGAAAATACTCAAATTGTTTGGCATAGGTTCTATTTATAACTTGTATAAACATGCAATACTGTGACTACTAAGCTCTTCTTAATGATCCAAATGAATTTCCCTAATTACTGTGATTAATCAAAAGGATTTAATCCCTCCTTGAAAGAACCAGTTAACTAACCACACATATACAACAAATGTGCCCTGATAAACTAAATATAAACTTGTTATATCAATTTAAATAGCCAGAAAATACCAACCCTGGAGACAACTTTAGTAATACTTTCAATAAGCACAACAGACAATTGACACCAAAAATAAGCAACCACATCAACTGAATTTCATTGACATCTCCATTTGAAATTATGCATCATAGTCTCATAGTACGACATTTTCTGTCTACAGTATATTTCCCTAATCTATCTAATCTAATCTAATCTAATTATATCCCCCATTCACAATCGGGAATGAATATTTATACATCTGTATCTGAACAGACATGTTGCTTCACATTCCAAACGTCGGCCAACAGTATTAGGGCTTTTGTTAATCATCTCTGAGACATTCGTCGAGACACTCTGTAGCTATGTCGAAGGCAAAAGTATCATTATCAGTCATCCCGCTCATTCTTGTGTATCACTGTAACATTCTTCTTTCGGGGAGACATTTCATAGAATATCCTGTGTCTTATCGATATGTGTCTTTTGTCTCATTCACTTCGCTGTGTCCTGTTGTTATCGGGGAGATGTCTCACAAATCATATTTTTTCTTACCGAAAGTCTCCTGTGGTATATTTTCCGGTCGCTAAGACATATGGGCTTTCTCACTGATGAGACAACATATCGGTGTGACATAAGAGTCGGTGAGATTGTATAACTTCACACCGAAAACCATCGATAGAGCCCCTTCGTGCTTTGTCGGCAAGACTGGAGCCACTCGCCAAGACCATACTCCGATGAAGACTCTTCTTGCCGATGGGGAAACCCTTAGTCGCTGAAACAATAAAAATGTCATGCCGATAAGTGCATGTAAGTAAACTTTGGTCGCTGTGACACCAAAAAGGTCTTGCCGATAGGAAACACAGACGTTTATTAGCAAAAAACACAATACGGATCGGGGAGACCCTGATAATCTTATGCCGATATGGACCATAATGTGAAATACTCAAACCTAGATGGATTTTAAGGGATAAAAATGGGCAAAATGTGAGAAAAATGTTGTGAAGAAATTCCTTGAGCATATGGTGAGGACTCAATTGGAAACTTAGGGACATGAAAAGCTTGTGCAATTATTCAGAATTTTACAGTTCTAACACAATTAATGTATTATTTTTCTTATCTGATCTGGTTCTGATCTTGATCAACTCTGCAATCTGTGTTGTCACCTTGAAGACCAAATCTCCAATCAGATATTCCCTAGAGTAGGTGAATGAATTAAATTCATTCACTATATCGGTTACTAGTCGAAACCAATTTTACATAGACTTAGCCATTTGATGTCCTCATATTCAAATCTAGGTCATCGATCTCATCACTTTGTGCCATGATCCATGGGCCTACGTTCATCTTGACATCTTTAAAACATTACTATCAGATGAACCTTCCTTTTGAATCTCTTTCATTGATCTTGATTTAACACAAGCTTGCTATACCATAGTATTTTGCTAAAACCTCAATGGGGCAGCAAGAGGCTACCATCTGTCACCATGTCATCATCCTCCTTTATCATTGATCACACACTACTCTTGTAATGTTGTAAAATTACACCCATTGCAATTTCACATGCATTTTTGTAACTAATTTAGTGACCACTCCCTTAGCATCTTGTGTAGGCTCATTTTAGCCCTTGCATCAGCCTTTTTCCCTTCTGAGGATGCTCCAGACCCCTTTCCAACAACTACCCTTCATGTGCCAATTGTGTATTAAACCTTGTGCTTTTCTCGTTCATGTTGTTTTGTAGTGTGATGTTTCTGGACATTAGTGCACTAAGTGGATGTATGTGCATCACACTAGCGTCTTGCAATGTTTCAATGCTCAAACAACCATTTCCAAGCATGTTTTACTACTTTTCCACTAAATTTTTCGGTGGTAATGGCTGGGGATGCCTTATAACCACCCAAGAAGCTTCTTTTCCTTCTTTAAAATTCATCTTTTCAACTCATTTGATCTCTAGCTTAATTCCATTCTCTATCTTTTTTCCAGCATTGGCTCTGGCATTTTCTCTCTTGTTATTTTGTTTGCAAAGCTTCATATAGCTTGCTATAGTAGTTTCAAGTTCTCACAACATGCTTTGCAACACTCTTAGCTCTTGCAACTATATTGCTATCTCCATTTAGCTTCCTTAAGCCTTGCAACTTCATCTCCCTTATCTCATGCTTGTGAGCATCCTAGGATTCCATATCCCCTACCAATTGCATTCTTACTTCATGATACGGGTTTTCCTTGTCAAGCAGGGATTGCTTTTATCACCTAAATTTTGTGATATGGGTTCTCCTCGAGCAGGGTTTTCTTTTATCACATCACACTTGCATACTCTATTTATCTTTATCTATATCGTTGTTCATGGAGGTGGGAACACCAAAACGGGGGTTTGACTGAGGCAAACCCCTATACAGCCCCAACACTTTCTCCAGATCTTATACATGCAGGTATTGAAGACGTTCACATGTTGGAGGCTTCATCACTTGTGTGGTTGTAAGCATTTCCTTTCTCTCTTATTCTCTTTATCATTTCTATTTTTCATTTTAGCTTTATCACATTCTGTTATTTTCCAGTACTTTTGAAGTTCTCAGTAATTAGGTTGCTAGTAGTTCCTAGATATTCTATGTGAAATTCTCACTTTCTAGTTCGTACGGACACCAACACGCCAGAGAGATGTCAATGCGCCTTGCTATTTTCCTAGACCCGCACTTCTATCCTTTAGTTGAGAGCTTGTCAGTTTGTCCAGGAAATCTTCGTGCCCGCTCTTTCTGATTCTAGAACTCATGTTGTTCCTTGAGGCAGTTTAGGGCAGTTTTCCCTATGAGGCTCTCTAAATGAAAAGAACCCATGAGTAGCAAATCCCCCTTCTCTACATTTTGGTGAACCCGACGTGAACCACAATATTTTTTAAAAGCTAGGAATTTATTTACCTCAACTTGGTGGGGTCATATCTTTTGACTCAGTGCTTGAAATTCAAAACTATTTGCAACCCATTTTTAGGGACCGACACAAGTTTCAACCCCAAATTTTGCTTTGAAAACCTTCAAAAAGGAAAATTACTAGAACCTAGAAAATACCCAAAAATTCAAAAATCTAGATTTTTGTTTTTTCTTAGTTATGTTATTAGCCGAATTGTTTATTCATTATTTATCATATTTAACTTACTATTTTCAAAATTAATTTAAAATCTTCTTTTATCAGTTAAATATATAATTCTATTCAAAGTGTTAATGATATTCCATTTCATGCATGCGATAGTGACTTGGCTTTTCCCATGTCACTTGGTTCCTTTGAACCTTCTCATGAGATTCCTCTTGCTTTGAAGGATATCTTGTCACAAGAAGATGAAATCATTGATACCTTTCTTAACATTACTCTACCTTCTCTTCATTCCAATGCAATCTCTTCTAGAGACGATGCGCTAGCAAATGATGAACCTCCTTGCACATCTGATCCTCCCTAGATCGGTATTAAGAATATGTATTCAAATAATTATTCCACTAGTTGTGATCAATCTACAAATGTTATCTATGTCTCTACTACCCCTCAAAGGCCTAAGAGACCGACCATTTATCTGACTCCAGCTAGTCCTTCTCCTAAAAGGATTTGTTCTATTGATGGTGTCCCATTTGATATTGATTCTCTTGGTCTTTCCAAGGCTCCATCTTATAGAGTGGTAGCCCATACTTATAAGAATAGAATGAATAAACAACCAAGCCTTCTTCAAGATCCTGAACCTACAACTAAAACACCTAGTGATTATGATCTTGTTGAAAAACTTTGAGTTACTCGGACTAAGATCTCACTGTTGGATTTGCTTCAGTCTGCTCCAATTTATCAAGGTATGCTTCAAGAAGCCTTGCAGAAGATCCTCTTACTTGCCTTTTCTAGGACAACATATGTTAATGCATTGATGGCTCATATTCGTGTGGAATCATCGAGTATCATGTTCTATCCATAGGAACTTCCACCCCCGGATGTGTAGAAACAAGAAGATCCTTTGATGATTATAGTTAGCATTAATAATATCAGTATTAGACGTACTCTAATTGATGTTGGTTTGACACTCAATGTATGTAGCATTGATCTATTTCCTAAGAATAATATTGATTTATCTTCTCTTAATGCTTTTTCTGTTGTTATTTGTGGGTTCAATAATATCAATCAACAAGCCCTTGGCACAATAGTCTTGCCTTTAAGGTTGGGACTTATTACCGTACCCACCCTTGTATATGTTATGTCAAAAAAATTACAATATAACCTTCTTCTTGGTAGATCATGAATTCATGTTATGGGTGTAGTCCTGTCTACCTTGCATAAATCTGTTAAGTTCATTTGCAATAATTGAGTAGTCATAGTCAAGGCTGACCCTGAGGCTATGCACCTATGTGAGATGGAAACTACTGGTCAGGTCTTAGTTATGCTTACTCTTATCCCTTTAGTGACTTCCAATGTGTCAATGTTTAGTCCATCAATACCTACTAAAAAGGGTACTCTCGAGATAGATGTCCCTGAAGAAGATCCTTTTGAAGAAAGAAATATTAAGTTTGATCCTTCTACCTCATCTCAAGAAAATGCATGTCTTTGTGATGATTGGGGTTCTCTAGACTTTATGGAATCCTTCAGTGGAGAAAATAAACTCACCCCAATCCACTTAGATCTTCCAATAACATCATCCACACCCGTTATCAAAGATGGTCATTCTTCTATATCGCAAGATAATGTGAATGTGAATTGTAATGTTCTTAGCATTGATCCTCCTTCTAAGGAAGATGATTACGCTTTTGCTAAAGAGGATAATGTTGGAAGTCATGTTAATAAGGATGATGGCGATCCCATAGAGGAGCATAATCCTCGTTGTTGGAACAATGCTCTCTATGAAGATCCTCCTCCTTCTCAATATTTACAAACATGTTATGCCCTTGGCTTTAGGCTTGCCTCTAAATATGGTTATGGGCATAACAAACAAGGAATACAGGTCCCTATAGAATTCACACCTCGTAAGCGTAATTTGGGGCTTCGTTGCTTGAATGAACAATATAAACAAAAGCCATGGTTGAGTGACATGAATTCTTCTCAACCTCATTTTGTTAAAAATATTCATCCTCCATTGTCTTCTATCTTTGTGTCTTCTTCTTGTGAGCAGTCGAGTCTTTCTCCACAAGAGAAAGAGTTGCTTCCTACTCCTCATCCTCTATCTGAGCAAGAGCGTATTTTTTTGTGGCTTCTCAAAGCCCACTTAATTACCCTTCCTCCTCCTACATGCAAGAAATCTCATCAACATGATAAATAAAAATATTCTTCCTATGCATACCATCGAGTGCTTGGCCATTCCACTAGTGAATGTAAGGCCTTGAAGGATAAAATACAACTTCTTGATTCAGATGCCATCACTCATTTATTTGTTGATGCACATGCCTCTTCTTCAAATGACAAGTGATATCGACGTCTGCCTCTATCCTATATGTTCTAAGTACTTGCATTGTTCTCCTCCCCTGTATGTTGGGGTCAGTGATAACTTGTTCTGGAGATCTGTGTCCTTCTTAAGGACCCCCTCTCTCTTCTATCTTTCAATTGGAGCATCCCTCTAGTGGACCCTTTTTCTTCCAAATGGTTCCCAAGGGACCCCCTTTGAATTTTTTTTATCTCAAATGAATTCTATGGCATCTAGTTTGGGGGCAGTCTTGCTAGGCCCTTCTTTTCTGTGACTATCCTGTAACACAGCTTGCAATAGCCACAAGCTTCTCTAATTAGTCTTGCTCTACAAGACCGAGAACCTATCGAGCTCCTTTGCATTAAGCTTTCCTAACATTTTTAGCCTACGGATTAACATTTTTTTTTGTAGGTGCACCTATAAAGCCTCTTTCCAATCTAACTTTGCGAAGTCTCCTTCTTTTGGTTTCCCTCATGAGAGATAACTTGGGGGACACCTTCTTGTAGGTCTGTGGTCCTATAAGGAGCTTACTTTACTAGATTTTCCTCATGTAATAGATCTTGGGGGATGCCTCCTTGAAGGTCTACGGGCCTGTAAGGTGCTTTCATTTGGGTTTCCTTCATGTGAGAGAACTTGGGGGATACCTTCTTGTAGGTCTATGGTCCTATAAGGTGCTTGATTCATGGGGCTTCCTTCATGTGAGAGATCTTGGGGGTTGTCTCCTTGTAGGTCTGCGGGACTATGAGACACTTTCATCCTATGGGATTTGTCCCTCATTGGTTCAAGGTCCTTTGGTCTACTTTGTGCAACTTCGTTGCTCCGCGGAGCTACGAAGTCCTTTTTGTTCAAACCTCCTTAGGAGATAGTACCTGTGGAGCTATCTCTCTTGGAAATTTCATTCCTCCTTCTTTCTCTCTCATTGAGCCTTTATCTTCTATCTTCTCTTCTCAATTTTATATACCGAATTGAAGATCTACATCTTCTTCATCCTGAGTATATGCTCTTTCTTTCTTCGACATTGGTTGTTTCCCTATCTTTTGGGTGTATGCTTCTCTTGAAGTGATCAATCCTTACATTCTTCTCTTCATTTTAGAATTCTTCTATGTGTTATTGTTTTTAATTTAGGAATGACACATAGTACTGAGACAACCTTCTACTTCAAGGTCTCTTTCACTTTGCTAACTCAAATCCTTTAGTTTTTTGTGTGCTAACATTGCTATTTGGTGAAGGTTTTTCTTGTCTAATGCATTTGTTTTGTAGGTCTTCAGCTTGGGGGAATGCTTCTTTGATTCAAAGAGTTATCTGCTTCCTCTACAGTATCCTCTTGGGCATCATGATGTTATTTATGTTTAGTAGATTTCCTTTAGTGTGCATATTAGTGTAGATTCATATGCTTGCTAAAGTGGGGGAAAAATGTAATGTCATAAAATTGCACCCCTTGCAATTTCACGTGCATTTTTGTAACTACTTTAGTGACCGCTCCCTTAGCATCTTGTGTAGGCTCATTTTATCCCTTGCCTTATCCTTTTTCCCTTCTCAAGATGCTCTGAACCCCTTTCCAATAGCTACCCTTTATGTGCCAATTGTGTGTTAAACCTTGTACTTTTCTTGTTTGTGTTGTTTTGTAGTGTGATGTGTCTGGACATTAGCATGCCACATGAATGTCTGCATGCCACGCTAGTATCCTCTGACATTTCAATGCTCAAATAATTTTTTTTGTGCATTTTTTCCACTTGTCAACTAACTTTGTCAGTGGTAATGGCTGGGAACAACTTGTAACCACCCGAGAAGCTTCTTTTCCCTCTTTAAAATTCATCTTTTCAACTCATTTGATCTCTAGCTTCATTCCATCTACTAGCTTCTTTCCAGCCTTAGCTCTATCATTTTCTCTCTTGTTATTTTGTTTGCAAAACTTCATATAGCTTGCGACAATGGTTTTAAGTTCTCATGTTCTCACAACACCCTTTGCAACACTCTTAGCTCTTGTAGCTATATTTCTCTCTCCATTTTTCTTCCTTAATCCTTGTAGCTTCATCTCCCTTATCTCATGCTTGTGAGCATCCTAGGATTCCATATCCCCTATCAATTGCATTCTTACTTCATGATACAGGTTTTCCTCCTTGAGCGGGGATTGCTTTTATCACCTACATTTTGTGATACGGGTTCTCCTCCTTGAGTGGGGTTTTCTTTGATCACATCACACTTGCAGTACTATATTTCTCTTTATCTATCTAGTTGTCCATGGAGGTGGGAACAACAAAACAAGAGGTTTGATTGAGGCAAACCCCTATATATCCCCAACACTTTCTTTAGATCTTACACGTGCAGGTATTGAAGACATTCACGTGCTGGAGGCTTCATCACTTGCATGGTTGTAAGCATTTCCTTTCTATCTTTAATTCTCTTTATCATTTCTATTTCACTTCATTTCAGCTTTATCATGACATTCTATTATTTTCTAGTAGTTTTGAAGTTCTCATTAATTAGGTTGCTAGTAGTCACTAATTTATTCTCTATGATATTCTCACTTTTTGGTTCGTACAGACGCTAGTGTGCCAGAGAGACACCAACATGCTGCACTGTTGTCCCAGACCCATGCTTTTGTCCTTTGGCTAAGAGATTGTCAGTTTTTCCAGGAAATCTTTGTGATCTTCTCTTTTTGATTCTAGAACTCTCGCATTGTTCCTTGAGGTAGTTTAGGGTATTTTTCCCTATGAGGCTCTCTAAATGAAGAAAACTCATGAGTAGTGAATCCCCCTTCTCTACAACTCTAATCTCCATCATTATCGATATACCACAAGAGCGCTTTATAAACTATTGTGGGGTTGTGGGTTATATATTTCCATACTGCCAGCACAAGTTTAAACCTCTACAATGCTACAGTGTACTACCACATTTCTAGTCACCATATTGTCGATCCTTCATTGAACTATTGCAAGCTAGTGGGTTCTATACCACCATACCATAGATCCCCCTAATGGACTATCGTGGGGTTGTGTGTACTTCCTATTGGGATGTCAAAGAGACTGACTACCCTATTCTATTGATCTTTACATGTCTCCCTGATGAAGAGCCTTCAAATATGCACCATCCACAACATCACCACATAATTCACAACAAAGATGTAAATTTCTATACCGATTGATCATATGTTGCTGCCTGTCAACATGACATCATCTTCCACTAACTTCATATGTTGTCATTGTAGTGTCAAAGGGACTTGAAGATTACTCACTCTGATATCTGGAGGTCTCCTCGATCTACTTCATTCTGGCTCTATCACGTGGGTGGTCCCCACTAGCCAAATGTCATCCTTGTCAGCACTATGCAGCAACCAACACCTATGTGACTAGACATATCAGTCAATCACATGTCACCGTACTCCAAAGTCACCACCTTTATCGACACTTTGTCGAGTCCCACTTTATTGGCATGTCGAAGGGACCAATCATACATTCTTACCCATGTTCGTTTATCTCTTTGATGTGATGAATTTGCATCCGCACCATCTAATCAACCTTGTTTAATCTGTGCCATTGATCATCATTCATTGGGCATTGTTGTAACACATGTGCCTTTATTTCTTATTCAACGATGTGGAAATCACCATTTGATCAATCACCATCCAATCTACACCATCCCCCACTATACCTTTGGCTAAAAGCATGGCCCCATAAAATCTTGGTGGGCTAGTAGGCTATTGCCACCTATCCATCTTGATGTCATACTCCTCCAACACTAGTGATTCATTGCTTATCACATAAGGATTGACTTCCTTTGAATTCATAATCGTAATGTGAAGAAAACATGCTATGCAATCATATCCTGACACTTGGAAATGCTGACATCACCTTCTTCCATTCATCTCTCATTATGAGAACCACTCTATCACTTTGCTTCACAACAATTATGTGAAGCGATTGAGCGATATGTCACCACGTGTTTATTGGACCCACCAAGGCTCTATTCTCCATCTGATCAAAACACCATTTGATCTCCACCATTCTCCGCTTCCTCGCAAGGTATAAATGGGGTCCCACCATACGTGTCACGAGCTAGCGAGCACTGTCAGATATTTTTTATTGTTGTCATTGATCATAGAGAATCAACATTTATTTTTGCAATGTAAAGCACCTTAGGGATCATCGTTAGATCTTAGCCTTATGATCTCCATCATTGATCAAGCTATCATCACCATGTTGAAGAGACTTAAAAAACTGTCTCTTCGAGAACCCATTGTCACTTTGGCCCATCATTGTCTCCCTTTCTTCATCACTTCATGAAAGGAACTTTGAACCATCTCTCAACATGATGTGGTCTCTGTTGGAAGTTGAAGCTTGCATCAAATGATTGTCATTGATGTCAACATAGTACTGAATATATGAGTACCAGAATCTATTTCCTATTGAAGATGACTATTATAGGTGGTCTGATGTGTTGTATTTTAGGTCTAGTTTCTACCGTGAAGACAAGCTATGATTCAAATATTTGAAGATTTTGGCTGACTCAATGTGTGAAATATTTTTTATGTGGATATAAGGCTGACCTAATTGACAAGAAAAATATACATTCATATATATAGAGACTCTCCAAGAAGAAAAATGAGGCAAGAAAAAAGAGATGGGGAAAAAGAGACAAGAAAAAAGAGACGGGGAAAAAGAGACATGAAAAAGAGATGGGGAAAAAGAGATAGAAAAAAGAGACAAGAAAAGTGCATGATAGTAAGAAAGAAAAAGAGAGAGTACATAGCAGAGTAAGTGAAATAGGCAAAGATAATAAAGTGTATGATTAGATTAGAATTATTGAGCGATTACTGAAATACAATACTATCTATATAGAGCTTCATCCAAAACTAAACTCTACACAAGTAAGGTGTAATCTATCAGTTCACACTTTTGGTTGTAAGCCTTAACTCTTTTATTCTAGTAGTTAGCCATATTTTGTATCTCTGTGGTAGTGAGCCCTTTGGGTTGTAGCCCTATTGGACAGTGAGTCCTTATTGTAGGCAGTGAGCCTTATCTCAGGAAGTGAGCCTCTTTGTAATCAGTTTTGATATTCTCTATAGTGTGAGTTAATCCTCACCATGGTTTTTCCATCATTGGGTTTTCCACGTAAATATGGTGTTATTGTGTTTCTGCATTGGATTTGATTTTCTGCATTGGCATTTGATGATTAATCATATAAGCAGTTTATTAGTTATGGTAATTCAATTAAAGGTTATAATATGTGACAACTAATTCACCTCCCTCTTAGTTGTCCTATCCAACAATTGGTATAAGAGCTTGATCCTTTGGAATAAGTTTAATAGATTGAAGGATATCCTAGCAGGTTGAACTAAATGGTGAAGGGATCTGACTTAAATGAATAATTAACAACAGAGACCTCAAAATCTAAAAGTGAAGATCTGAAAGAAATTTTTAAGCAAGCAGGGGAATGCATTCAGAAACTAAGAAATCAGATCCTAAAGTTCAAGTTGAAACATAAAGAAGTTTGTAATTCGTTATTTCTAGATTTTGATTGTGTTTGAGTTTTCCATCAATGTTTCAGATCACACTCAGTGATCCATCATTCTTCTCCTTATGCTGTCTTTCATCTTGATGATGGATCACTGAGTGTGATCCAAAATTTTGATGAAAAACTCAAACACAATCAAAATCCAGAAATAACGAATTACAAGCATTATGGATTGTGGAAATCTCATAGCATTAATAAAGAATTTTACTAGGAACTAAAGGAAGCAAAGGATAGTGTTGAAAATATAAGGATTTAACTCTAAGAAATCAAAAGAGTGGAAGAGAATCTAAAATTGGAAATTGAACAAAGCAAGGAAGAGGAAGGATGCCTAAAAGAAATTGCCAATCAAAAGATAGAAAAATGTGATAAGCTTGAAAAAGAAATAGTAACCCTTAGAGTTGATCTGGAAAAAGTGAAAGCTCATGAAGAAAGGTTCAAGACAAGCTCTATAATGTTTGATGAATTGATTTCATCTCAGAAACTTGAAAATGATAAAGGTGGTTTAGGACTTGAAGAAGGACAAAATTCAAAGACTAATCCAGTTTTCAACAAAGTGAACTATCAAAGGAAATTTCAAGGTAGTACTTATCAAGGCAAGAATCGAAGGATCAATACCAGAAGAATACCCATTCGACAACCTAATGCTCAAAGGTACCCATCTTTTAATGGATTTTGTTTCTCATGCAATAAATTTGTACAAAAAGAAACCGACTGTAGAAGTAGGATGAAATAGAATAGAATGAGTCAGAATGCTGGAATCATTGTTGGAAAATGTTATAGTTGAAACAAGTTTGGACATAGAGCTACCGTATGTGGAAACCATATGATGATAAACAAATTTGATACAAAAAGAAGACTTCAATATTTTCAAGGCTAATGTTACATATGCAATATCTTTGGACACAAGGCTAATCAATGCAGGATAAATGAAAAAAAAAATCATTTGATCTTGGATATGTTATGTGTTACACTTGCAAAAAACTAAGACATATCTCAAAATTTTGTAGAAGCAAAGTTGGGAAGAAATCGAATCCAGAACAAAAGAACAAGCCTATGAACAAGGTAGATCCAGAAGAAGTAAGGAGATAAATGGAAAAAAAATGGAGAAAGAAGGAAGAACTTGAGAACAAGGATGAACCAAATGACCTTGTATCTACATCTAGTGCAGATACCTCTTCTAAGGACTGAACCCAGTAATGGTTTCAGGGGGAGCATTCATAGAAAAATCTAGAAAACCCCCGATATATGAGGTGTCATGCGAAGACACATGGATATGTGATGAGAATCTCTATTTTGAAGGTGTTGAAGAAAATTCAAGTAGAAAAGATGCAAATCAAGAAATCTGTAGAGCCCCTCTTAGGTCACATTTTTTCTCAAATATAGTTGACAATTTAAAAGCTGAAAAAAATAAATACAAAATTGATCTGACAACTTTGGAAGAAGAAGGTACTGACAAACTAAAGTACAGATGATGATATCACAAGCAATAAATTATCTTTTATGATGAAAACCTAAAAGTGACAAGTTAAATAAGAAATATTGAGTAGTCATTTTCATTAGGAAGTGAATGAGCTAAGGAATAAAGAGAAGCTAAGAAATAAGTTGAGTTAGGGTTATTGGAAAGAAAAAGTACGAAGAACAAGGCTAAAACAATGGATTTTAAGGAAATGGTGATATTTATTCCGCACAACAATGAATTTTAGAAATTGAGTAAGTTATAGATTGATTAATTTTATCATGAAAAGATTCAAAATTTCAAGACTTCTCTTTCAGTTGAGAAAATGTATATGATCAAGAATTTAGGGCACAAGGTTTTAGACATTTGGAGTAAATTTCCATACTTTTTGAATGTGGAAATTGTTTGGCTTATCTTTAGCAGAATTCAAGGTGATTAGATGATCTTCGACAAACCCTATGACATCATGAAGGAAGTAATTTCAACAATAACAAGATTATGTGATAATGGACCCATTCTAGTCAAGAAGTCAGTAAAGAAAAAGGAGGTCAAAGCCCTAACTAGGGTAACAAGAGATCAAAGGGAACTTCTAATTTATACTATAATCGACCCGATGATAGGGTATGCAACATATGACATTTCATATAAGATTTATTTCAGAAATATGGAAGGATCTACTTTGGTGATTGTCATTTATGTTGCACATCAAATGGTTGAGAAGAAAGAGGATTTTGACTTGTGTGAGTTACCGAGGAATCAATTAATGGAGAATATAACTATGAAAAAGAATGACAATTACCCTTTTCATTTATGATCTCTAGTTATATGTTTGATGATGTATTTTTTGAAATCATTACCATTGAAAGAGAATGTTGTGTGGAAGTCAGTTATACTAGTTGGGAAGTAGGTCTACCAATATCTGGAATGTCTAGTAGAAAAAGAAAAGGTTTGTAAAGAATAATTTGAAAACAAAATAAATGTATGGAGTTCTGGCATGATTTCCAGGCCGATTGGAATGTCTAAAACATGATCCTCCTCTGGAAAGAGGAAAGCTAGAAGAATTATCTCAAGTTCTCCTTTGAAAATAAAGAAGTTGAGGTTAGAGGAAAAGGAAGAAGAAAAAGAACAAAATATTATAGAATCAATTGATTTGGCATCAACTGATGATGAAGACTTTACTAAGGAAAAGGTGTTGAAGATTCTTGAGCAATCTGGTACAAGTTGAGAATAATGCACAAAATATTGCTATTCTGGATACTCTACTAGAAACAATTGATTCAATAGCAAATATTGAACAATAGTATTTGTTTAAACATCATGCTAGCAATGGTTTCCTGGAAGACATATCTTCTAGAGATGAAAGAAAAATACGAAATATTTTAAGGGAGAAGGAATGATGTAAAGAACCATTTTCGATATCCTTTTTGAAGACTATTATTTTTGTAAAAATTTCTTGAAGTAAGGGGGAGATAGATATTTTTTTGTCATTGATGTCAAAGGGGGAGAGGAAGCATGTGAAAAATAGTGAAAATTATTTCATCTCATCAAAAGAATTACAAAGGTTGTTGTTGTTGGATTTTCACATCTTGTGTTGCCATCAATGACAAAGGGTGAGATTGTTGGAAGTTGAAGCTTGCATCAAATAGTTGTCATTGATGTCAATAGGTTTTCATTGATGTTAACACAGTACTGAATATATGATTTTTTTACCAGAAGCTATTTCCTATCAAAGATGACCATTATAGGTGGTCTGGTGTGTTGGCTTTTAGGTCTAGTTTCTACCGTGAAGACAAGCTATGATTTAGATATTCGAAGATTTTGGCTGACTCAGCGTGTGCAATATTTTTATGTGGATATAAGGCCAACCTAATTGAAAAGAAATATATACATACATATATATAGAGATTCTCTGGGAAGAAAAGTGAGACAAGAAAAAAGAGAAGGAGAAAAAGAGACAGGAAAAAAGAGAGGGAAAAAGAGACAAGAAAAAAGAGATAGGGAAAAAGAGACAAGAAAAAGAGACAGGAAAAAGAGACAGGAAAAGAGTGTGATAGTAAGAAAGAGAAAGAGAGAGTACACCAGAGCAGAGTAAGTGAAATAGGTGAAGACAATAAAGTGTATGATCAGATCAAAATTATTGAGCAATTACTGAAATGCATTACTATCTATATAGAGCTTCATCCAGAACCAAACTCTACACAAGTAAGGTGTAACCTATTCGTTCACACTTTTGGCTATAAGCCTTAACTCTTGTATTCTGGTAGTTAGCCATCTTTTGTATCTCTATAGCAATGAGCCCTCCAGGTTGTAGCCCTGTTGGATAGTGAGTCCTTATTGTAGGCAGTGAGACTTATCTCAAGCAGTGAGCCTTATCTCAAGTAGTGAGCCTCTTTGTAATTGGTTTTGATATTCTCTAAAGTGTGAGTTAATCCTCATTGTGTTTTTTCCCTCATTGGGTTTTCCACATAAATATAGTGTTATTGTGTTTTTGCATTGGATTTGAGTTTTTGTATTGGCATTTGATGATTGATCATTTAAGCAGTTTATTAGTTCCAGTATAGAATTGAAGGTTATAATCCATGGCAACTGATTCACCCCCCTCTCACTTGTCCTATCCAATAGTCTCCTTGATGGATGAGCACCATTGATCTTCATTATGGGCATACACACAACGATAACTAGAAGGATAGATAAATGGGGGCTAGTTTCCCACTGAGTTCAAGGGCATAAACTGAGTTCAAGGGCATAAGTTACAACTTTTACAACTTGCAATCGCTGATACACAATCAACGTGAAAATATAAAAACCTGTTGGTTTCCATGACTATAAACTTAGGGATTAACTAGTAAACCCTCAAACCTATCTGAGAGCACAAATAACTGATTCTAGAACACATTTGACACCTTATGATCCTGCAAAGCATATCTCTAGAATGCTCTCAAAAAACCCATATCGAATTTGGCACCTAATTTTTCTTCAGACATTTGGAAGTACCCTTTGTAATAGCATGTGACCATTTCATGGCATTGTTTCAGCTTTGCATCATTTATAGAACATGCTTATGTCTTTATCACTCTGCACCAACTCTTCTAGATCTAGGTCCACTTCTCTCACAGCCATCCTCTATCATCATGCCAAGAATATCCCTTGCATGATTTCCCCTTTTGACATCAATGACAACAATATTCCAACAATCTCACCCTTTGTCATTGATGGAAAAACCAAATGCTCAACTTGTTTTCATTGGTATGATACCAATGGTAGATAACATCTGAGCTCTCAATTCTCCCCCTTTGATATACCTTCTCCTTTGCTCACACTTATGAGTAATTGCATACTTTCCTCACATGCTTAATTCATGCTTGAGGATTTTCACAACTTTCTACCCATTTGAATTCAATGGAAAAGGGTCACACTCCTAAAATTCTTGTCTTAGGTCACCATGTTGTTGCAGGTTCTACTTCTCCTTAGCAATAGCAAAAGGGACTTTATCTCCCCCTTTAACAGATACCAACTAATACCAATTTATGCTCTCATGCCAATTGCTACACTTAAACCTTTGAATGTAATGGAAAAACCATATGATCCAACCAGTTTGTACCAATTAACACTATCTAATACTAGTTGAAGTGTCATTACATGATTTGATACCAATTTTTGATGATCAAATTCATGCTTTGTACCAATTGATATTCTAGGCTACACTGTATCAAGTATAACATTGATTTGATACCTATATCAACTCCCCCTTAGAACTTTCTCTATTTTCTCTTTCTATATACCTGAGCATTTGCTTCTATTTAGGCTCTACATTAACTAAACTACTTTGTACCAATTCGCAATGGTTTGACACCAATTGGAATCACTCTACACAAACTGTAACAAGGGAATTTTGAGTGTGTTTACAAAACAACTCCCCCTAAGACATATCTCCTCTCCTTGAAGAAAAGGAGAATTTCTCTCAACAAAGCACTTACACGAATAACTTCTTCCAACTATAGATACCAATTGTTGCAACCATCAATCTTCAACCATCAAGTCATTAGAAATTTGTAATAATTCTTTTACCTAACTTGATCAATCTCTTCATTTCCAAGGATGAATAGATACCAATTTAGGTCCCCCTAGAGTCATGCCCTATCACTAAAAATTAATGATGTAAGGTAGGAGAAACCACATTGAGTGTTGGCTACTGATCTTTTAGTCTCCACACCTTCTTGTGCTTCTTCTTTGCCTTATCATCCTTCTTCTTAGGAATATGTGAGCCATTGTTCACTTTGGGGGACACATTCTTCTTCTTACTTTTTTATTTTGGTCTTATATGACCTGTTTTACAATATTAAGCTATGTGACCAAAATTATTATAGTTAAAGCACATTACATTCATGTCTACAATAGGAGCAAATGAATTTTTATTTACATATTTTATGATCCTTCTAGGTGCAATTCTACACTCTCTAGCCTTATGACCAAAATGATTACAAGTATAACAATAACCAAAAAAACATGGCGAGTACTTGGTCATAGCATTCCTTTGAGCAAGATGAGGTGGTTTTCTTTGATTTGGCTTCTTGACATATCTCATCCCTATGGATCCATTTGCATCAACTCCCTTTGTGTGCTGCTTTTTCTTCAAGTTTCTAGGGACCGGTTTCTCCATATTCTTCACTGTTGTAGGCTTCTTTTCTTCATATTATTTCTTCTCCTTGGTAGTGCCTTTATCCAATCTTCCATTTCTAGAGGCATTTTCCTTTGAACAACTCATGCAGGCTTCCTTTTTCTTTGTGCAACATCTTTCTTCTGCTCTAAATCTATCATATAAGTTTGTAGAAGTACTAGTAGAGGAACTCATTCCTTTCTAAAATCCAAGGCCAACCTTCTCTTTTTGTTTTGATAACTTTTGTGATCTAACCAGTTCATCAAGTATCTTAGAGCCACCCTTCAACTTCAAGCTTTTGTTAATCTGCTCCTTAGCATTTTCTAAATATTTTCTCAAAGCAGTTATTTCTTCCTCCAACTTCATGCACTCATTTGATTTAGACTGTATTTTAGATTTAATTACATCTTACATTTCTTTGCTTCTCCCACTTGAGTCTTTAGGCTGATCACCATCTAATCATATTTTTCAAGTTTCTTGTTCAACTTATCTATCTCCTCTTGTGCATGCATTCTTTGTTCTTCATTTTCCTTCTTCAAACCTTTGATCTCATCTAGGGCATAGATGAGTCTGCCTTCAATGTCAACCTCTCCTTCTTTATCCAAACTTTCAATTTCCACATCAAACATTGTACCAACATCCATCTACAGGGATTCATTCCCATCAATCTCATAGCAACTTTCATGTTCATCACCTAAGCCACCAAAAACATCTGATAATTGATTTTCTCCTTTTATGTGTAGATCCTTTTGGAGCCTTTCTTATTAGCCATTTTGCATTCACTTATCCAAGATCAACCTGAGCTAATTAAGCTTCTCATAGGGAACCTAGGGCTCTAATACTAATTGTTGGAACACAAAAATCTACTAAGAGGGGGTGAATCATTAGATAGCAAAACTTATCCCTTGAAACCCTTGTGCAAACTTAGCCCTTAATTAATATTGTAGATTAATTCCTTTCAAATATTTATGCAGATTTACTAAACATTTAGAGAGATAAACATACACACACAAATTTCCATAACACCAAATATACATGGAAAACCCAAGATGGGAAAAACCATGGTTACAAAGGCTGCTTGAAGCTACTACTCAAATCCAGCACCACAAATAAAACTTTTGTTACAACATTTTGGGGCACCAACCCAAGGAAGCACCAACTCCTTGATTTAGGATCCACCAATCCCCTACTTTGAGTACCAACTCAGTACATATGTGGCAACAACCTCTACAATATTAAAAACTCATATATGCATAAATTTGGTTCTATAAAACTTGATAATGCATCAATACATTCAGTACATTATTGTACTTTCTACAACTCACACTTTGTTGATGATGCTACAATCTCAGCAACACATCCTCTCTTCTCTGCATTCTCCTCTTTCTACACTCTCTTCTTTATGTCCTTTGCACTTCACTCTCTTCTGCACTTAGAACAAACATTGTTCTACCTTACTACACCTTGAATATAAACCATTGATGATATTCTTCTTTTTGTTTGGGTTTCATGCACATATTGTATTAGTGCATTCTCTTTCTACTACACTACGCACCCTCCTCTCTCACTTATTGTAGACTCTACAAATTTGACAATATCTGATTGTCTTCCTTTTTGCTTGACTTCACCGATCTGCAATCTCTACCTCAAGATTCTCACACATGATCAAATCATCTAGAACCCTTGGTTAGGGTTTCTACACTTCCTATCTTCTCAAACAAGCCACCAGTTCATCTTAGGCCTTGCATCAACATCTATCTCATCTGGAAACACCTATTAGGGTTTACCAGATAACTTACTTGTCACACACCCTCTACATCAAGCCACATCGACATTAAATTTGGCTCTCAGTCAAACCCTAGAATAAGATATGCAATTAATGCATTCTTTTGCTTATCCAATCTGATTTTGATCTTGATCACCTCTCTAATCTGTGTCACCACTTTGAAGACCAAATCTCCAATCAGATATTCCTTAGAGCAGGTGAACAAATTAAATTTTTTCATTGTGTCAATTACCAATTGAAACCCAGTTTACATAGACTGAGCCATTTGATGTCCTCACATTCAAATTTGGATCGCTGATCTCATCACTTCACATCATGATCCAAGGGCCTACATTCATTTGGGTGTCTTTAAAACATTACCATCGGATGAACCTTCCTTTTGAATCTTTTTCATTGATCTTCATTTAACACAAGCCCACTACACCGTAGGATTTGGCTGAAACCTTAATAGGGCAGTAGGAGGCTACCATCTATCACCACATCATCATCCTCCTTTGTCGTCGATCACACAATACTCTATCTCCACCATTATTGCTATACCAAAGGAGCCATTCATAAACTGTCGCGAGGTTGTGGGTTACATACCGCCAACATAAGTTTAAACCTTTGTAGTGTTGTGGTGTACCACCATACTGCTAGCTACCATACCACTGATCCTTTATTAAACTATTGTGGGCTAGTGGGTTCTATACCACTATACCAAAGATCCCTCTCATGGACTATCAAGGGGTTGTAGGTACTTCCTATCAAGATGTCGAAGAGACAGACTTCCATGTTTTTTCAATCTTCATATGTCTCCCCAATGAAGAGCCTTCAAATTTACACCATCCACATCATTTCCACACAATTCACAAAAATGATGTGAATTGCTATACTGAGAGATCATAAGTTTCCACCTATCAATGTGACATCATATTCCACTAACTTTGTATGTTGACATCATAGTGTCAAAGGGACTTGAAGATTACTCACTTTGATATCTAGAGGTCTTCTCAATTTTCTTCATTTTGACTCTATCATGTGGATTGTCCCCACTAGCCACATGTCCTCCTTGTCAGCACTGTTCAACAACCAACACCTATGTGACTAGACATATCGGTCAATCACACATCACCATACTCCAACATCACCACCTTTATCAACACTCTGTTGGTTCCCACTTTATTGGCATATACAAGGGACCAATCATCCAATCTCATCGATGTTCATCTATCTCTTTGATGTGATGAATTCACATCCACACCATCAGATCAACCTTGTTCAATATGCACCATTGATCATCATTCATCAGGCATCACTGTAACACATGTTCCTTTATTTCTTCTTTATCTATGTGGCAATCACCATTGGATCAATCAAAATCCAATCTACACTATCCCCTACTATACCGCTGGCTAAAAGCACGGGCCCAAAAAATATTAGCAGGTTGGTGGGCTACTGCCACCTATCCATCTTAATGTCATACTCCATCAACATTGGTCATTCATTTGTCATCATGCAAGGTTTGACTTCCTTTGAATTCATAATCACAATGTGAAGAACACATGTGATGCAATCATATCCTGATCTTGGCAATGTTGACATCACCTTCTTCCATTCATCACGCATCGCCAGAAGCACTCTATAGCTTCACTTCACAACAACGATGTGAAGCAACCAAGTGACATGTCACCACATTTCTACTGGACCCACCAAAGCTCTATTGAACATCCAAAATATTGAGAGGGGGGTGAATTAGTATGAACCATAAAACCTTTCTAATAGAATCCATCTAACCATTATCACAATTTTGACTGAATCAGCAAGAGAGAACATAGAAACAAATCAATGCAATCAACACACATGAACACTAGAATTTTTACATGGAAAACCCAAAAAGGGAAAAACCACGATGAGGGTTAACTCATAATATATTATATTCAAATACAAGATATTACAGGGCTCACTACTAGGACTCATTCTCCTTGAAAGGATCACATCCTAAATACAAAAGATGGATAACCGCCAAGATACAAAAATAGTGGCTCACTGCCAAAAGTATGAACTGATAGAATACACCTTCAATGTGCAGGGTTCAGTTCCAATGAAGCTCAAAAAATGAAGTACTACCTCACACAATAGTCACTCAATAAATCTATTCTGATCCTCAGCTAATAAAGCTTTTAGGCTTGAATCTTCATATACCCCTTAATCCTCTTCGCACTTTTCTTCCACTTACTCACATACACACTCTCTCTCTACTTTCCTCTCTTCAAAGAATCTTATATATACAAGTATATATTATTCATCAATTAGGTTGGCCTAATTAGATGAAAGAAAAATAATCAAAACACTCTTTTCAACACTATATATGATTTAAAACATTTCATCCATGTAGTGCATTATATGAATTCGGCTAACATCCATAAAGCATAACTAGTCTCCTTAGTGTATTGCATACATTAGGTCAGCCAAGACTAGAACTTCATTCATAGAACCTCCAAACCAACATACAATCCTCAAAGAAAACACCTTCTGGATCTAAGATCACATCAATTTCTCATCATACTGCCATCATAGAGACTACCATTAAAACTGCAGCATTAGAATGTTCTCCTTAAGAAAATGTGGAGTCTCCCACACTGATATGTTGAGTAGGGAACAATAGTAAAATACACAGTTGAACTCTATCAATGATAAATTTCTGCTCAAAACCCAAAAATTCTCAATATATAGGATATAGCTATTTGAATGAGACATGATAACATGGTTAAGATATTAGAGTCATATCTTTTCTTGCGGTGAATTCTGGACCCAAATACCAATGCACTGGTTCACCACAAAAGAACACTACCAGTAGAGAACAACTTCCGATAAACTAAGTAAACTTCCCATATAGTTACCACCATGTTGACATCAATGAAAAAATAGGAACAACCAACATAAACCACCTACACTTCATGCTCATGTTGCAAGGATCCATAATTCTAACAAGCTTTGTCCTCCATCTGATCATAACACCATTTGATCTCCACCATTCCCTGCAAGGTATAGACGAGGCCCCACCACAAGTACCACAAACTAGTGGGCACCACTAGATCTTTTTTATTGCCACTTTTGATCATAGACCATCTCACATCACTATTTTTCTTTGGGAATCAACATTTATTTCCACAATGTGAAGCACCTTAGCGATCACCGTTAGATCTTATCCTTATGATCTCCACTATTGATCAAGCTATCATTGCCATGTCAAAGAGACTTAAATCATGATTGGAACCTCCACCTTAATCCCATCCTTTGGGCTTACCAAACATTCATTCACACCCCCATTGGTGCAACTCCATATTCCCTTGTCTATGGCGCTGATGCCATCCTGCCAATAGAAGTTGAGATCCCATCAATGCACATCTCTATGAAGAATTTAATCAGTGATGAAGATTCTTGTGTTGCACATTTGAGTCAGCTGGAGCTCCTAGATGAGAAGTGTCTTAATGATTACAATCATCTTCAAGCTTATCAACATCATCTTAAGAGAAGCTACAATAAGAAAGTTCATCCTCACCAATTTCAAGTTGGTGATCTAGTCCTCAAAGAGAATCAAGGCACCCAACAAGATTGAGAAAAGAAAGGAAATTTTGAAGCCAATTGGTTGGGTCCATATGTCATCACTGCAAAATATGGTTCTGGGGCATATCAGCTTGCTACACCTGAAGGGGAACCCTTGGAGGAACCCATCAATATCATGCATCTGAAGTGATTTTACACCTAAGTTAGCTGGGTTATCCCACCTAGAAAATACCAAAAAAAAGTAAAAAATATAGAAAAATACAAAAAGTTCAAAAAATTCAAAAAAATCCAAAAATAGTAAAGAGAAATAATGTGCCCTATGGTGAAAACCACCCTTGGTGGCACCTTGGATAAGTACGATTGGTGAAAACCAAGCAACATGCACCATTCATAGGGGGCTTAATCATTATCTACCTTGTATCCCACTTTCCTATATGCTTGTGTCTCCATCCTATCCTCATCCATCCTATCCTGGCATCTTATCGCATCTATCCTTCATCAAAATTCCATCATCTTCCGCTTGGTATGTTTTGGTTGAGCATTGGATAGTTTATATTTTCTATCTTACATCTTGAGCTTTTCATCCCCTATATATGTTGTCATGTTGTTGGTCTCACGTCCCCATCTAGGGTCCTTCATCATGTCTTTTATCATTAGGTCTCATGTCATATTTTGTGCCTTTTGTCGAACTTTGTTGCCTCTACGCTTTCACATAGGGAAGGCCATATTTGATGAGCCCCTGAGGATTTTTTCCATCCTTTTTTGTCAGTCCCTATCATTTGTCTATCTAGTCTTGGCTTATTTTTGGCCATCTAAGTCATCATCATCCTCTTTCTACTTTATCCATCGTCGATCATCAGTATTTTTTATCAAAACTACGTGGTCTCTACACTTTCACCTAGGCAAGGCTAATCTTTTGATCAGCCCTTGAAACCCTAGGTTTGGCCTTAGGGTGTGTCTTGGTGTCACGTCGTGTTTTGAAGTGTGTCCCTATCCAGCTGGTTTCTAGTAACAAAATCCATTGGTATCATGAGGCTCAATCCATTTTGAGTATCTTGAGTCATGTCAATCAAGTAATCTCCCACTCATATTTGGTCTTAACGGGATGTATCCTTCCTTATATCAGACCACATCAATCCCATCCACCCATTGGTCCTATGGCAAAGGATATTTGGAATTTTTTGTGATCTTTTGGTGCTTTTTCATTTTTTTTATCATTTAAGCTTCCTATTATACCTCGTTAAGGTCACCATGATCCATCATATCATGGTGCACTTTGATTGGTAGACATAGGGGCATATATTGGTTTTTCTTCATGATCTTGTCTTCATAGTTGTCCCACGTAGTGCTCACCAAGATCCTTGTGGTCATGTGTTACACTGGGGCATCCTTTGTGCTTGTGGTTATTCCAACATCAGGCCCTTCCAAAGCCCTTGAGACTTTCGGGTGATGCGATAACCTTATTTTCTATTGTGTCAATCCTATGCATTTGAAACTCATTGACCTTGGTTCCTCATACCCTGGCATATCGTGTCATATGCTATAGAAAAATTTAGTGCTCTTAATATGATAGAATGGCATTAGATTTTCATTTCATTAATCCTTCCAGTGCAATATATTTATCCTGATCCAGTTCCCTTAGCCTATGATCTTTGATTTTTGGTTGTGCAAATGATATCTCTCCACATATTCTTCCTAGCATAGTCCCTACAACTTTGACAGGTGCACTATATCACCCATCATTATTCATTTCATTATCCATCCCATTATTATTTATGTTCATTTCACTTTGCATTCCCATTCTCATTTAGGTTCATTCCATTCCATTGCATTACCAGTTTTATCAGTTTCTTAATCTAGTCATTATCATCCCATTAGGTTTCATTATCATCTCATATTGCATTACATTTTCATCATCATTTTAAGTTGTTTAGAGTAATATATATTTGTTAATCTAAAAATCTTAAATCCATTGCATTACATTTTCATCATCATTTTAAGTTGTTTAGATTAATATAGATTTATTATTCTAAGCATCTTAATCCATTAGGTTCATTTCATTAAATGCATTTCATTACATTACATTCATATAGTTCATCCATAACATTATGCATATCATTAATCTGTAATAAAACATTAACATGCTAGCCATAATAAGAACATCATAAATAAACAGGTGTCATAATCCCATACACATACATAGTGAATCACAATCACATCGCCACCTACATCACAAACCATTAGTATCATATCCATCTCCTAAATTATCATTCATAAACCATCACATCTTTGATCACATAGTGTTAGGAATCATACATATCATCCATACCATACATATAATCATAAATAAATGCATTTATCATTATCATCATCATGTACATCCATCATAAACATGATCATACACATATGCATGACAAATATTAAAACATCACATAGGAATCATATATAGAGGACCATCAACATCCACCATATAATATATATGTATCGAAAATAGGAGTCCATAATAATGTCCATAAATTCCATAGTAAAAGTCCATAAATTCCATCATGCAATCTATATCCATAGTCCATATAGAGTCCATCAAATAAAATACATGTACAGATACGTATGGGTACATCTGACACATTATGGTGTCCTGAATAAAAAAGAATCAAAGAATATCCACTCCAATCAAAGAATATGCTCAACTAAATCTATACAAAAGAACCTCCATGTCGACTCTGCATGTATGTACATTGTCCGTTGGGGCATCTATCAAAATTGGGACCCTGTACCTATCCCTCTATCTCCCTAACCGTTACTACTTACATCTGACCTCTACATTGAGTTTGTCCCAAGTCCTCAGCCATGTGGAGGTGTCTCCCTATAAGCACTGTAGCCTTTGGTATGTGTCAGTCTTGAATGCGAGAGTACGGGCTTCTATGGAGTCACCCGTACATATTGCGGGACCCTCTGTGCTAGATCAGGAATGACCACATAGTACGTGCCCATACAGTACCCTACCTCTATATGGGAATCATCCAACCCTCCTGCCTATGTCTGTCACTAATCCCTCTGCATCTAGTAGCAATCCCGCTACTGTTGTAACCTCCTCCTCTCCAGCTCCCATGCATCCTATGCCAATCTCATCAATGCAACCTATACCTTTACCTGTTGGGCCCTCCTCATTGCCTCATCCCTCTCCCTTTGAATCCCATCATCCCTTGTTGCACCCTCTATGGCCTTTGCTCTCTTGACGAACTCATCTCTATCCCTCTACAGTGTCTGTACCTGATCTACAGCCTTCTCTGCCATAACCATAGCCTCGTCCATCTCTCCCTGAGCAGTCTCCAATAGACCATGTAGCTACTCCACCTCCCCTTGTAGTCTCTCCATCTCTGCTCTTGCCCCCTCATCTGCCATATGCGCTGCCCCCTCCAACCTATCTACCTCAGCCTATAACCACTCCCTCTCTACCTTAGACTATCACAACCTCTATTGTAAGATGTGTACATGAGCTTGTGATCCTGCTAATCTAACTGCAGATTCCTCTACTGGGGTCCCTAATATATAGCTATAGCCCTCTCCTCCACCATTGGTCCATCTATGTCCATATCCTACCTCACTTCGTCCTAAAAGGCCTACTCTCCTCCTACCTGTCCATCCACCCTCCTCCTCCTTTGGGGCCTGCCCTCCTGTCAGTCCCCCTCCTCATCTCTAAATCCAACTATTGGCACTATCGGATCTACTGTGGTGATCCTCACAAGTTGTCTCCCCTACCACCATGCCCTATATCTATCCATCACACCTGCATCATTCATGCCTCCTCTCCACCCCCATATCACTAATGGTAGCATCTCCCACTCCCATCATGAAAACTCTGAAGGAATGGTCTAACCCCATCCCCTCTCTTGTGTGATACTTCAAAATATCTCCTCTCTTGTTGGGATATCCTATCATTATACTTCAAAATATCTCCTCTCTTGTTGGGATATCCTATCATACCTTGATCTATCATACATGGTTTTATCTTACCCCTTCACTGTGTGCATCCACCCTTGTGCACTCACCCTTTTATCCAAGTAGAAAAATCACATATGCCTCTATTTCCAATTCTCCCCATCGGGCAAAGTCATGTTCACCCCTATCCTTGTCACATGAATCTGCATTCACCTCTGCACCTATTTTCTCCCCATGGGCGAAATTGCTTTCACCCTTTTTCCCAATGGGTGAACTCACATTTTCCCTTACACTCGGACCCCATCCGTTGGGTGGTTTCACCCTTACCCTTTCCCTCGAGGGATTATTTCACAATCGCCCCTTTGATCACAGTTCTACCCCTATGAAAGCATGCCCGCCCTTCCCCTCGAGGGGTGATTTCACAATCGCCCCTCCCTTCACATGTTCCCCACTGTGGAGGCACACCTGCCTATTTCCCCCCATGCATTTTCCCATTCGCTAGAAGGGTGAATGCACTTCACTGATTGGGAAAATCTTCCCTTCTGTGGTGAGTTCACTTCTTTCCTAACCTACCCCATCTTGTCCTGAAATCATAAAAAAACATGTGCAAAATTGAAATCAAATCATAGAGCTAGGGTCTGAAGCCTACCTATTGGGTTGGTATGTGCAGGTGGTAGAAACCTCATATTATGTTCACACGGTGAATGATCTCTTCATCATCTACCATCTTGCTCACCTTGTCACCTCTCACCATTCACTCTATCGCCCAATCGCTCGATGACACGTCTGCACAATGAACATAGAATGAATAGTAAATTTTCTAATTTACTATTTATAGTTACCTTTTGACCCTAATTAACCTTTCTAATTTTGGTTATTTTTCACCTCCTTTTAACCTTTTTTAATTGTTTACCCCCATTCTTCCATGGGCCACCATTTGCACCCCGTTTTCCCATTTTCCTTCATTCAAAAGCCATTCTTCATGTTTTTTCATCCTCTACCACGTGGTACCCTATGTTTCTCCATATTGAGAAGTCACTCAGGGCCCCTTTTCTTCCCCATTCGCCCTCTCAAGGGGGCATACCTCACTATTTTTGTATTTACTTCCCCTAATCCATCTCCCTATGATACACGAGCATCTTCTAAAGTCCTTTTCTTCTATTGAGTCGTCTACACTTTATTTTTCTTTGAAACACCATTATTTTGATGATATTTTGAAGAGGGGAAAAATGTAGACACCTAAATTTGACCACCTCAATATGGTCAAATTCACCCTTGTATTCTTCCATCTCGTGTCCCTAAACCATATTAAGTAAATAATTCATTATTTGATTAATATTTATTCTATTCCTAATGTCTCCTAAGGTGTATGATTAATTGATTAAATACCTTATCCCATTTTATTCTCTAAATTAAATAAAAATTCTATTTATTTAATTTATTCACTTTTCCCAAATGAATTAAAATAAATTTTTAATTCATTTAATTTCTCTCTCATTGTCCCATCCTCCTACATTTTCCCTAATCCTGATCAGTCCACTTAATCCCCAGTTAGGGTGTGCACATTCCTAATCATAATTAGGGTCACATCATCCATATCTTGCAACTTGTCCTTAATCCATTATTAACCCTCCTAATCATTTGTACAACCTCTAATCAAAGGTTAATTAGCACCTAACCTTGTCCTCTTTCCAATTATGGCAAGGGTACTATGACCAACCCTCATAAAGGCTTTCTCCTTTTGGAGAAGCTATCTCCACCTCCCAAGGAATTTAAAATTCCTTTTTATTTCTGCAACATGCACAAGTGGAATTTTTAATTCCAATTATTCCTCCAATGCTTCCTATGTGGAATTTTTAATTTCACTTTATTCCTCCAACATCTTTGGAGGAATAAAATCATAATTTAAAATTCCACTCCCCAATCCCAAAGTCAAATCTCCAAAACCAAGGGAGATCTTAGAAGAATTTAAATTTTTTCTATTGTCACATCCTCCTAAGATTTGGGTAGATGAGACAAGACATGACTTTTTCTCAAGGTACATGCAAGTACCTCAGTGGCATCCACTTCATTGCCACCTCATTTCCATATCATCCTCTCTTGTCCACAGCCCCCTCCACATGTTACCTTCTCATGGCTGGAGATGTCTCAAGATATTGTAGCCCTAGATCTCCTACCCTTGGATAAATCTTGGCCATCCATTTCTCTAGAGGCCTTTTCCCTAAAATGCAATGGATTTTGGTTTCATTCTATCACCACACACTTAGAGAATTTTAGCACTCTAGCACTCAAGCTTTCAACCTCCATTGTTGCAGCCATCATTAGCTATCATATTACACCAAATCCACTATCCATCTCATTCCTCATTGCATCACAATAATTTTGAGCTTAGTTTTAGGCCATTTGATCAAAGAAGGAGCACACAAAATCAACATCAAAAAGGGCTAACCATTCAACAAATCTTGATAAGGTAAATTTGATATTTTTTCTTTCTTGTTCTTGTTAAGGTTTTAACTTAGGCCAATCCTGAGGTTTTTTTTTGTTTTTTCTTCCTTTCATTTCCTTTTAGTGTTTTTCATTTTTAGGTTAGAATTCACCTACACCACAATAATTAATAGCTAAATCGGTACAAAGAGGCTCACTACTAGAATAGGACTCACTATCCAAAAAAGGCTCACAACCACAAAAAGAATACAAGAAGATAGAAGAAGGATGTTACACTGAGAAACACTTCTCAATGCAACAAGGAGTCCACCATAATTGCTCGCACACTTTTGTAGTCTTACATGAAATATTTCAGATGCCTTTAGCTCACTACCTTCAGGAACCCTAACATGAAGTTTGCACTGCTCTGCTCAAATTTTAATTTCATACAAATTAATCACATCAATCTTTTCATATATCTTGCTTCTTTCACTTTACTCTCTTCTCTTGCATCAACACCATTCATATTTATATCAACCTCTATCTCAAAACTTTCTCCAATGTCAGCCACTAGCCATTATACATTCAAATTCAAAATAGGTCAGCACCAAACATTCTCATAGTGGATAGGAATGAAAGGAAGCCTACAAAAATCCTTAATTAGGACCCAAATAGATCTTAGTACACCTCAAAACACTTCTATAATCCTTGCATGAAGTGTTAAACATAAGGTCAGCCAACACTTGTGCAAAACACCATAAATATTAAGTACATACTTCCTTAGATCAAGCTGAAAGTTTTGGACAACATAATTTACTTGAATTCAATCCAAAAAAATCCACACTATTTAAGATTCATTGAATACATCAACCAAGCTTTGCATCAATAACTACTTTAATTTAGGACAATTGATAACCCTTGTTTGAATACTGATAACTAAAACTTACATTGTACTGCATCAACTCAAGTAAACACTTGATCAGAGAAAGATAAACACATTATAAGAAACTTCCCAAATCTACACAACTTGAATCCAACTAGCGAAGAAACACGGAGAAAATGCATTTCTCCCAGACAACAGAAAACATCATTTAACAACTAATTCACGCACTAGTGAAAATATCTCACACTATACAATTATCCAGAAACCCAAAATTTGAAAATAGCAACATCTATCAACCTTGAATAACTTGTAAGATCTACATAAGAATAGCATCAACATAGAAATAATGAGGAGCACAATATAGGAACTCATTATGAGCATTTGCAAAACATAGTTTACTCCATTTATTAAATTTTCTCAAAAGCGCTTGGAACCCAAGTACCAAAACCAACACATTAGCTCATTCCAAATCATCTTCAAACTCTGCAACAAAATAATAGCTCCATGTATTCACAACACTTCCTCAAGGTCCCAACTACACATGTACAACCTTTTTTAATCTTTCCACAATTTTCTCAATATCCTCAACAGCTTCATCCCATTGTTGACATCAATGACAACACTAGTTAGTAGACTTCCTGTTGACATCAATTACAACACCATCATTCTTGCAATAATTTCCCCCTTTGTCATTGATGGTAACACAAGATGTGAAAAGCAACCAAAGACCACATAATAGTTTTGAAAACTCTCTCATGATCTTCTCCCCCTGAGAAGATAAGTTCTCTTTTTTTTTACATGATTCTTTCTCCCCCATTAACATCAATGGAAACGGATAAAATGTTTAGCATTGTTCTCCCTCTTTGAAAAGGAACCAAAATTACCTACTCTAAATACTCCCCCTTAGGAGCACACCCAACTCAAGGAACAACACAATGATAACACATGACACTACCTACTCCCCCTAAGAGGTATCCACCAACATCAATCCAGACAAGAGATAGATCCATAGATCCACTAGATCGATAAACCTGTATATGCATCTAGTTTAAGAAAGGAGAGGAAATAACCCCCAACTTCTCTCGAAGATACTCAAAAGTATCCTTAGGAAGAGCCTTAGTAAATATGTCAGCAATCTAATCCTTTGTAGAAACATACTCAAGCTTCACTTCATTCTCCATGACTTTCTCTCTCAAAAAGTGATATCTGATAGATATATGCTTGGTCCTTGAATGCATCACTAGATTCTTTCAAATGTTTATTGCACTGGTATTATCACATAAGATAGATATAGGTTCATCAAATAGAAATTTGATATCCTTCAAAGTTTTCCTCATCCATAATACCTATGTACGACATGATGTTGTTGCAATATACTCAACCTCTACAGTGGATAAAGAAACCGAATCATGTTTCTTACTTAGCCATGATGCCAATCTACATCCAAGAAAGAATGCACCACCACTTGTACTTTTCATGCCATCAACACAACTAGCCAAATCTACATTTGTATAAGAATTTAAAGTGAAATCAACATCTTTAGGATACCACAAACTATAATCTGGTGTGCCTCTTAAATATCTGAATATTTTCTTCACTGCTACAACATTTGTTTCTTTAGGGTCTTCTTGAAATCTAGCAACAAGACAAACTGCATGCATGATATCTAGTCAAGTAGCAATTAAATATAGCAGTCTACCAATAATAGATCTATACTTGCTCTGATTATCCTTAGGTGAATCATCATCTTTTCTTAATTTACAACCAATCACCATAGGAGTACATACCAGTTTGGAGTCATCCATTCCAAAATTCTTCAACATTTCTTTGACGTACTTATACTATGAAATGAAAATCCCTTTATCAGTTTGATTAATCTGTAGCCCAAGAAAGAAATTCATCTCCCCAAACATTGACATCTCAAATTCTTTCTACATATCTTCAGAAAATTTCTTACACATAGCCTCATTTCCACTAAAGATAATGTCATCTGCATATGCAACTACTATCAAGATTTTTCCTTCCTCAATTTTAAAGTAAAGATTACTATTTACGGAGCCCTTGTTGAAACCTTACTATATCAAGTACATGTCCAATCTTTCATACCAAGTTTTGGGAGCTTGCTTCAAACCATATAGTTCCTTCTTCAACTTACATACCATGTCCAGTTGATCTGATAATTGAAAACCTTTTTATTGTTCCATATAAACCTCTTCTTCCAATTCTCCATTCAAAAAGTATACTTCACATCCATCTTATAGACCTTAAAATATTTATGTGCTACAAATGCCAAAAAAAAATTGATAGCTTCCATCCTAGCCATAGGAGCAAAAGTATCCTCGAAATCTATGCTTTCTGATGCAATATCATCTATAAACAATATCTATTCATCAAGGATACTCAAGACCCAAACTATTACTGAGAAGATCAATACACAAATCACCAAGAATTCTTTATTCTTTTACCAAAATCCATCAGAAACTCACTACAAAATTCATCAATTTCACTTGACATTCTCTAGGCTATCAACCATCACAATCACCAAATCAATACCACAAACCTTTAGTAGATCCCAATTCACCTTAGCCAACATCAGATAGACTAAACCAAACCAATAACCTGATAAGAAATCACTGATCCAATCATCCCTTCACTATTCAACAAGTTATCCTTTGCTTTGACATGGTAAGGGCTACATATCATCCATTCTATACCCATTTCTCTATCAAACCTTAACACAACTTAGAAATTCTTGTTTTGAATGTACCAAAATAAAAATCATATTAGCAGTCCGCAAACTATTCACATAATCAAATTCCACACGGAGATACCTTGATTCCACCATGCTAAGAAGCATCAAAACATCAAAAAATTATAAATCTTCCTTTTAACCTTCTCCAAACCCTGAGACATCTCAAAAAACATTATTAAGGAAAAATCAAACCATATTCCATCACAAAAATGACTGTTTAGTAGATCTTCACTCTCTATGCAGTCAATGCACCACCTTGCCTATGGGTTAGCCTTGCTTAAATCCACAAAATTAACAAGTTAACCTTTCTAACTTCTACCAAGCCTTGAGACATATTTTCCAACATCCTTTAAACAATTTTCAAACATAAACAATCAACCTTTTCACTATTTTTCAGATTTCTCAATTGCTTGCACTAGAAGACCAACTTTGCTTGTAAGTGTCCAAAACACTAAATCAGGTGTATCTTACAAACCACATTGAATCTTTACAGAATAAATACATTTTTGGGAACCCATTTAATCCTTATTAAACACAATTCAACAACAGGTGTTGGTGTTTTGAAAAGAATTAACATAAAATTGACTGTCTCATTTCATTTAGGCTTCAAATAGGCCTACTTAACAAAGCAAGTACCATATAATCAACTCCAAATAATTAAATAACCATAAAAATTCTTGAATCAAGTGTAAAAACATCATAATCCACAAGATTTTAACTCCTTAAGCATAAATATTGAGGTTACAAACACAAACCCTTGTTTCTAGCACAAAACAAACTCTACAAGTGGGGTTTATTAGAAAATCATACTCCAAACCTCTTTCCACTTAAAAAATGCTTCAAACACATTTGAATAGGTCTTCACATGAAAATTACACCATTCACCAGCCTTTCCCAATGTCTTTTCTTCATTTCATCACTTGCAGGCACCATTTTTGCTTGAAAAACATAGTATTTCTGTGAGGGCAGCAATCTTGGCTATGTATTTTCCACTTCCTACAACAAAATACTTGAATACACAACAAAAACTATCTAAAAACACTTCCTAATACCCTAGTCCAATGATCCATCACACCTACATCGATGGAATGGTAGGTTACATCCTTAAAAGACTCTCAAACCCTTGTTGAGGGTATTTAACAAAACTTAAAATTCAATGCTAGCCCTTCAAATTGAGTTTAAGTAAATGAAAAAATACTATCCTATCTGAGACAATGAAAAATTGAGGCCTTGTATTGTTGTGCAAGCCGTACAAGTTTAAAAACAAGAGAGAAAAGTATAGAAAATATCAGAATAGTGAGTTTTATTTCAAATTTTGTTTCCAAAAGTAGAAGATGCTTTTCTTGCTTGCCCCCACATTGATTATATAGATGTTTCCAAATAATTAACTGAATTTACAACTTCCTTCTTCAACCCATCTCTTCATTTTTTCCTCAAAGACTTTGAACTTCTTAATTTTTTTTTGCATTTTACAAATTGGCAACTTTAGCATTTTTTTTTATTTTTGCTCCTGCACCATACAACCAACTAACAAAATTTTCCAAGTCCCTTGGAAACATATTGTATCAACCTGAAAAACAACTTCAAATCTTCCTTGGACTGCTCTTCTTCTCTCTTGAATCTTCATCTGTCTTGGTTCTTTGTCTTCATCACTGCCTTCACTTTGTCCTTGCCATATTTCTTCTCTTTCTATGTTTATCAGGTTCACAACACTGTTTCTCTTTCAAAAGGACACAAGAATTGTTGGAAAAACAACTGAGAGGGGGGATGAATCAGTTGTCACAAAAACTTAAACTTTTCTCACTAACTTAAACTAATCTCAGATTTGATGAATAAGCAATTAACCACAAGAAATTAACACATCAGAGAGATAGAGAACACCAAGATTTTTACGTGGAAACCCTATTAGGGGAAAAACCACGGTGGATGTTCGTCCACAAGATTATACCCTGTTAAAAGTATAATGAGAAATAATAAGGGGAATGTGCATGCATTGAGACACACTGCCTAGAGATCGCTGCTCAAAAGCAAAAGGGGCTCACTGCCCAACAATACATAATAGGATTAAAATCCAGAGGGTATAAACTGAGAAAATAGCTTCTACACAAGCCTGATTACAGCTCCAATTAAGCACAAAAAACCTTCTTCACACTTCACTCAATCTTCTTCACACTCTACTCTTCAATCGAATGATATTCACACATACACACATAGGGGTACACGAGCACACTGAGCATACGAAGTACACTCTCCATTGATGAAACAATCACACTTATATATCCGCTACATGAGATTTCATCACAACTTAGTTGACCAGGAAAGTAAAACATATTTGCAATGTCGGCCCAAATTTACAAATAAATTTTTAATGTGGATCCACCAAGGTCGGCCACGACATAGTGGAGACCCAAATTAACATCTCCAACACAAAAATACTTTAACTAATTCTACCATGAAGATCCACAACACGCTACCACCAACATGTCGGCTAGGAACATGAAAAACCAAATATGTGCAAGAAAAGATCTTCATCCATGAGCTCACCAATTAATTTGGATGTACCACAAAGATAGACAATGATCTAGAGACATTTGAGAACACCAGGAAACAACAGAAAAACATCTGCAACAATTGAGATGATCAAAATCACACAATCTTCATTCAGGAACACTGACAGAGACCACAGAAACACTGTCAGACCACAACACAATCAAAACTTCACGCGGACCTCTGAAACTTCCGATAGATGATCTAGAAACACTAAAAAATAAACCCTTTAATCCACACTAGCTAGTCTTTAATGTACATAACAACACACCTTCATGACTTGCACAATTCCACTAGGAACCAGGAATACTTTTTTTTACAATTTTCTCAATATCCTCGACATATACAATCTTTGATACACCTAATGCTAATAGTGTTGAAATCAATGACAACCACATATCAACAACACATCCACAACATCTAACAGGACTGTCCTTTCACCACTCTCAAATTTCCATCCACTTTTCCTCAACCAAGGACACAAGACTGTCCTTGCAAACTTTCCTCTTTCTCTCACAATTCATCCCTGAACTTCTCTGACCAACTTGTCTTTCCATCTTCTCATCTACTCCCATCAATGGAGTACTCTTCAAGCTGCAACTCAAGTGCTTCTTCAGTCAGGTATCCATCAGGTTCTTACTGCATCACAACACAACTCAGCAAACTTCCTTGCCTCACCTAGGTGTCTCCACTTTTCTCTCCCTAGTCTTTTGGAAACCATCAACCAGGTTCTTTCCTAACCTGCACACAACCACAAACTAACAAGCAACAAACTTTCTTTGTAGCTTAGATGGATCAAGCACCTGCAACCAACCAACAAAAAATCAACAATCAACTTATCAAAATCAACTAGCTCTGATACCAATTGATGTAAGAGAATCTATCAACAACATCTATTCATCAAGGGTACTCAAGGCCCAAACTATTATTGAGAAGATCGATACACAAATCACCAAGAATTATTTATTCTTTTACCAAAATCCATTAGAAACTCACTACAAAATTCATCAATTTCACTTGACATTGTTTAGGCTATCAACCATGACAATCACCAAATCAATACCACAGACCTTTATTAGATCCCAATTCACCTTAACCAACATTAGATAGACTAAACCAAACCAATAACCTGATAAGAAATCACTAAAGGGCTACATATCATCCATTCTATACTCATTTCTCCATAAAACCTTAACACAACTTATAACTTCTTGTTTTGACTGTACCAAAAGCAAAAACATATTAGTAGTCCCCAAACTAATCACATAATCAAATTCCACACCAAGATACCTTGATTTCACCATGCTAAGAAGCATCAAAACATCAAAAAATTATAAATCTTCATTTTAACCTTCTCCAAACCCTAAGAAATCTCAAACAACATTATTAAGGAGAATCAAACCATATTCCATCACAAATCACTATTTAGCAAATCTTCACTCTCTATGCAGTCAATGCACCACCTTGCATATGGGTTAGCTTTGCTTAAATCGACAAAATTAACAAGTTAACCTTTCTAACTTCTATCAAGCCTTGAGACATATTTTCCAAAATCCTTTAAATAATTTTCAAACATAAACAATCAACCTTTTCACTTTTTTTTCAGATTTCTCAATTGCTTGCACTATAAGACTAACTTTTCTTATAAGTGCCCAAAACACTAAATCGGGTGTATCTTGCAATCCACATTGAATATCTATAGAATAAATACATTTTTGGGAACCCATTTTAGCCTTATTAAACATAATTCAACAATAGGTGCTGGTGTTTTGAAAAGAATCAACAAAAAGTTGATCGTCCCATTTCATTTAGGCTTCAAATAGGCCTACTTAACAAAGCAAGTACCATATAATCAACTCCAAATAATTAAATAACCATAAAAAGTCTTGAATCAAGTGTAAAAACATCATAATCCACAATATTTTAACTCCTTAAGCCTTTCTTGAGGTTACAAACACAAACCCTTGTTTCTAGCACAAAATAAACTCTACAAATGGGGGTTTATTAGAAAATCATACTCCAAACCTCCTGCCACTTAAAAAATGCTTCAAACACGTTTGAATAGGTCTACACATGAAAATTACACCATTCACCAGCCTTTCCCGATGTCTTTTCTTCATTTCATCACTTGTAGGCACCATTTTTGCTTGAAAAACATAGTATTTTTGTGAGGGCGGCAATCTTGGCTCTGTATTTTCCACTTCCTGCAACAACACACTTGCATTAAAAAATATATATATATAAATAAACTTCCTAATATGCCATTCCACTGATCTATTACACCTACATCGGTGGAATGGTAGGTTACATCCTTAAAAGACTCAAACCCTTGGTGAGGGTTTCTAATAGATTTATTTATTTGGTCTCTAAACAAACTTAAAATTCAATGCTATACCTTCAAATTGAGTTTAAGTAAATGAAAAAATACTATCCTATCTGAGATAATTAAAAATCAAGGCCTTGTATTGTTGTGCAGGCCATACAAGTTTAAAAACAAGAGAGAAAAGTACAGAAAATTGCAGAATAGTGAGTTTTATTTCAAAATGTTTCCTAAATTACAAGATGCTTTTCTTGCTCACCCCCACATTGCTTATATAGATTTTTCCAAACAATTGACTGACTTTACAATTTCCTTCTTCGACCCATCTCTTCATTTTTCCCTCAAAGACTCTTGAACTTCCTGATTTTTTTGCATTTTACAAATTGGCAACTTTAGCATTTTTTTCATTTTTTGCCTTTTCTGTCTCTTTACCACCTAGTGACTTATTTGTGACCACAAATACATTATGTATGACCTTATTACATAGATTTACATGATTTTACATGGTTCTACAATTGAAAAATAAAATTTTCATTTTTTTCTTTTTGAGGATAAGGTGCTCCTACACCACCTACTTATGAGTAATGCTTGCACACAAGTCTTGCTTTGTTCCTAACAACTTCTACATTCTCATTCAGCTTGTTCATGAATACCCACTTAGTTCTAATTATTTTCTTGTTTGTCGATCTAGGGGCCAATTCCTAAGTTTGAATCTTTTGTATCTGCATAAGTTCATCTTCCATTGCCTTTATCCAATGTTCATCCTTACATGCTTCACTCACTGATTTAGGTTCAAATTTACAAAGTAAGAAATTTTTTACCTCAACTTCAGCAGCTTTTCTTCTTTTCAATACACCTTTCCTCTTATCTCCAATAATCTGATCTTCAAAATGATTCTTTTGCACATACTTAGGTGTTTTAGGGGTCTTCTTCAGAGCTTCTTCCTCTTCATTTTGTACCTCTTGTTCATAAATTATTCCTTCTACTCTTTTGTAATCAAGTTCATCTAACACATATCCATCTGCAAATTTTCATCCAAATTGTAACATTTGCACTCCCAACTATCTTTCTCAAACAGTTTTTGGAACATCTTGTGAGCTTTGATCTTCATAGAATATCCAAGCAAAATACCTTCTTCATACCTTGCATAAAAATTTCCTAAGTTTTCTTCATCACGTTTGATATAACATTTTGCTTCCCAACCTCTAAAGAGTATACAATAGGAATCTTTTTCCTTCACCAAGCTCATAAGGAGTCTTTGTGTTTTAGCTCTGCTTGTACTCTATTAAGTATGTAAACATCAGTATGAATAGCTTCTCTCCAATATTAAATTTTTTTAGATTTTTCCTCTTTCATCATAGTCCTTGCAACTACTTGAATGGTTCTATTTTTCTTTCAACAACTCCATTACATTTGAGGAGTTCTAGGGGCGGAACAAATGCCTCTTTATTCCATAAACTTCACAAAACATGTTCAACTCATTGGAGGTGAATTATCCACCTCTGTTAGACCTTAAACACTTTATTTTCAAATCCATTTCATCCTCAACCAAAGCTTTAAATACCTTAAATTTATCTAATGCATTAGATTTCTTTTTAAGAAAAGTAACCCAATGTCATTCTAGAGTAATCATCAATCAAAAGCATAAAGTACCTATCACCTTGTAGAATTCTTACCCTTGTAGGACCACAAATATATGTATGCACTAATTCCAATAGTTTGATGGCATATTTTTCCTTTCCCTTTAAGCTACTCCTTGTTTATTTTCCAAATTGACAATTCTCGCATATAACATTGATAGGTTTTATGATCTTAGGTAAATCTCTCAAAACATGAACTGAGTTAATTCTTTCCAAATTATCAAAATTTATGATCTGTATAGGATCTAGACTAGATTGCAGTATTTAAATGCTTAACTTTTACAATGCCTTTACAATGATTATTCCAAGTTAATTAAATCAAAATTAACTTATGGAAATAACAAAATGAAAGTAATAACAAGGTGATTATAACAGAAAGGAAGGAAATGAAAGAAAGAAAGAGAGAGAAGAAGAGAAGTGCAAACAGTTGATAACGGAGTTCGTCACAAATGTGACTACGTCTCTGGGTCCACTCCAATAGAGAGACCGATCCGATTAACTCCAAAAACAATTACAATAGCACCATAACCATTCTCCAAGCACTTCGGCAACATAACAGCGCTCTGGCGTACAAGAATGGCTCGAAAACTCTTCAACAAGACCTCTCTTTTGTGTTGTCTCAGCGTCAAGACTTCATCACCTAAAAAAAACTTAATCCCTTCACTCTCCTCTTACACCCCTTTTTATACAAAAATTTCACCCAATTTGGTGAAAACCATAAGATCTACATAATCCCCCAAAATCCCCTAATTACATATAAAAATCAGAATAATCTCCCTTATTATCCTTATTCGGGCTTAAGCATCTTCCTTTAGTTACATTTAATCCTTTAAAAAGGATTATTGTTTAAAATTTGGAGGGATTTTTTTGTTTGAATTAAGGCATTCGGTTTTGAACACACAACAAAATAAACTGATGCCATTACTATAACGAACAAACCCAATGGTCTAGCGGTGCGTATAAATTTTGATAGCCCGGCGGTTCCGGGTTCAAGCCCCGGCCGTCGGCTTTTCTCATCGAACTCTAACAAAATCTTAACAAAGAAAATTGCGATCTGTATTTGGTTAAGCCGCCGGATATGGTGCAACGGCTACGAGCTCAACTTGGCGGATGTGGGTTGGGGGTTCAAATCTCCCAACCATATTTTTTAACAAACAAACCACACCCAACTCGCCGACGCCGAAAGAGAGAAGAGAGGGACGCATGGCGCGCCAGACAACTACCACGTGGCAGAATCTCATTTGCCGCCAGAGATGACGTGTACACCGTGATACTGACTCATCTAATGACGTGTCATCTGACCTATCCGCCGACGTGTCCGCCACCTGTGCACTGACGAAGCAGCTGACTGGACATGCCACGTACATGCTGACTCAGAGTACGGTGCCACGCAGAATGCTGACTGTATGTACGGACTGCCACGTGTCACTCTGCGATTGGTCCATACAGTGCTGACGTGGAAGCCACGTGTCAGATTCTAATTCAGCCACTTCACAATCTGTACAGTACGGAATGCTGACGTCAGCATCGGTACGGTCTATCTCAAAAAGTCAACTGCAAACTTTGACCGCTGATAAGTTGAGCATACGATGTCGGATTTCGATGAAACGAACACTGTCGGAATCATCTCGACGAGCTCTTCGCGATGACACCAACTTCGAAAACTTTTGACGATGCCATTTTTTCTGCCTTCTGGACGCCCCTGATTCCAGTTTGACCCAAGGTTTGACTGGCTATAACTCGTGCAAACGAACTCCTTTTCGCTCCGTTCGAGTTGCGTTGGAATCAGGACACTGAGATATTTCTGATGGTGCTGATTCTGGAGAAAAATGAGACACTTCAATTTTCGAAAAATGTCCCGGATCAATTCATGTGACACATCCTCTGGTTTGATAAACAACTATCATTAACCTATGACATAAAGCAATGACCATCAACACCCTTAATTTGATACATGTTTCCATCTGTTCTCTTACCTACAATAATCATAGTTCCAGACCCTTTTTGAATCTCACAAGCTTCATCCTTAAATATAATATTTTATCCTTTGCTACACATTTTTCCAACACTCAAGAGATTATGTCTTAAGCCCTTAACATAGTAGAGATTATCAGTATTATGCTTTCCACCAAAACTGATTGAACCTATTCCACAAATATTAGCTCTTGAATCATCTCTAAATTTAGCTAATCCACAATCATACTTTTCAAGTTTAACAAACTTGCTTTTTCTCTAGTCATATGATTAGAGCAGACACTGTAAACAACCCAGTAATTCTTATCTTCATAATTCTCATCTCCACATTAGTTAAATATTTTTTTAATTATCTAATTAATTTCTCAATTTCTTCCTTCCGCATTAATTTAATAGTTTTAAATTATTTAATTAATCCATGCATTAATTATTTTAATCTACTATAATTAAATTATTTAAATTATTTAATTACTTTTTCTATCTTTAATTCTTTTAAAAGTAAATAAAATTAATATTTTATTTATTTTCTAATAATATATTTTCCTCATGCACTTGAATTAAATAATTTTATTTATTTATTTCTATTAATATTCTTCTATCTATCAATTAAGTTAGTTGACTAAAAAAGCAACATTAGTTCACTCACACTCACTTTTACTTCACTCATCCATATAGTTAGTTCACTTATCCAAATAGTCATCCCACTCATCCATGCACTTAGTCCACTCATCCATGTATCCAATTAAATCACCAATCAATCCATTCACAAGAACACATACCACTTGCACATTCCTCATGTCCTCACAATCAATCTCATCCATCAATTCTTTTGATCATTCTCCACCATTTATTGATATCGAGTGAAAGCTATAATTCAAACATTTGTCAACCTATCAAAAGATTCATAATTTTATAAAATATTTGTGCTATCAGTACATCTATTTTTCTATCATAGGTTATTCTAAAAAGATAAATCCACATATTAATTTATTTTGTAGCATAACATATACAATGGAATATGATTGAGCTTTTGTGGATCATTTCATTTAGTATTTTCATTTGGTTTGATTCATTTGTGTTCATGCTCTATTGAAGGTGATTGTTAAATGTTGAATTAGGGATTTTGCATCGAATTATACTTATTTTCAATTTAATATTTTTAATATAGCTAATCAAATTTCAGCACACCTAATGGGACCCACATCCCTTAATTTAACTATTTTATTTGAGAATTTGTGATTCTAAAAGGTATAGGTGCAGATTAGCCCCTATGAGCTATCAAATGATGCATTTGTTTAGTATAATGATGCATCTAAACTATTAAGTGGTGCTTCTATTTTTGATAAAGTATGCTTCTAATCTGTAGAATGATGCATCTAATCCTCAATTTGGTACATCTAATCCATATATTGATGCATTTGACCCTTTACTATAGGTTGTTAAATTATTAATTCATATTGACTTTCTTTATTTTTGCAAGATATTGGTTTTTTACATATCTAAAGATTTATGGATTTCAACTAACTCCTGTATTATTTTTAATTTGAGTAATTATTCACTTTGAAAGGTTTTATCTTCTTCTTGTAGAATTTTTTAATTTTTTGATCAATACTTCAATGCTTTTAATCTATCCTTTGACACATATGTTTGTTCTCTATTTGTAGGTCATTTTGGAACTAGAGATAGTGCAACACTTCTGATAGAAAATTGTGTGCATCTAATCTGTATTGTTGTGCATCTAAACTAGTGATTAGTATTGTACCACATATAACTACTTATTTTGTGCATATGATTAATACATTAGTGCAGTTGATTTCTATTACTACACTTTTGATATTTTATGTTGTGCTTCTATTTCTAAGAATTGTGATTTCTTTTCAACTAATCTTTCATGATCTTGGAAACTAAGTGGTGCAACTTGGCTATCGTCAAGAGAAGAATATAAATTGCAAACTAATAACATAATTTGGTACGGGATGCTTTCCAAAATATACATCTTTTTTCGCTAGAGTAGTTGAACACTTCGATTTATTAAGGGAAAATAAACTTGTTTTTCATGCTTGTGTAGGCTAGTTGGAATGTATGCTCTCTAATTGTGCTACATGCAAGATTGAATATCAAAAACATCTAGTCTACTTATTGTTTTATCTTCAAAACCCAAGGTTCAGCTAGCTTTTGTATGTTGTCCTCTTGCACTTTTTAAGGCCTTCAATCATCTATCTAGTATGGTACAAGGCTCACTATCAAGCTTGAAGTTAAATTCAACATGTGCCACTTTGAGTAGAGATATAAATTATTTGTTTTGAAGGTGCCAAAGCCTCCAAAGTAAAGGGAAAGGTGAGCCCTTGTTCCACTAGACCCCTACCTATTGACTCCTTGAGGTACTTTATGGTTGGGCCTACACTAGGGAGACACATATACTTGAATAATTGTAAGGTTGTTCATGTTATTGGTGTATATTCTTGTGGAAAACAAGTAAAATGAATTCATCCTTAATACATTGAAAAGTCACCACACATCTTGTTTTCTATTTTTCTCTTTCAAGAAAATTTGTCCAAACTATCATCCACTTGCAAAAATACACCTTTTGTACAAAGTTGCACTTCTGATTCATACACGTGCTTTTGATCTATTCAGTGGAAATTGTAACCTGTTATACTATGCTTCTATGTGATAGAGATGCACTTATCAGTCAGATATATGTGATTTTGAGAAACATATTGGTTTCTTTGATTTATTATGTGGTAGTTTTGACCTACTATCTTGCACATTTGTCTGATAGAGCTGCACTTATGAGTTCTATACGTATTCCTTTGATCAATTATATTATCCTTTTGACCTAAATTATCCTATGCACCTCTCTAATAGAGCTACATTTTTGAGTCACTATACAATGCTTTTGATTTATCCTATTGTGCATATGATCAATATTTTGATATTTTTGACAAATCCACGAGTTTCTAGAATATTGAAAAAATCACTTTTAGACTTTTGACTAGGTAGACCTAAAACATCTCAATGTCTATCATCTTCATCCATCAACAAAATTTCAAGACAAACCCATTTATCCAAACATATCTTCTCATCTATTTGGACCTTAGAACCATTATGCTACACTTGCACAATAATATTTTTAACATATCCCTAAATATCACATCCAACAATTGAAATAGTAAGTGTATGACCTAGATCTTCTATCTTTTATCTCTAACTTTTTTTTCTAGAAAAAATTCCTATTTCAAGTAGAGAGTTGATTTAGTCCATATAATTAGTGGATAAACTATATTATGAGCTTTGGATACTCTTGATTTGGTAAAATCCATTCCTTATAATTTTTTTGGAATCACAAGTATATTTCAAGTAAAATCATCCATATCCTTGCAATTATCATCACTAGAAGATCTAAATTAACTTTGGTTTATTATGGTTTCAGCCCACATCATCCTTTATCAATCAAAAACAACATTAAAATCTAAATCACCATATCTTTATCCAATTCAAATAATTTCCTTAAAAATTCCAAAATCCCACATCCATACTCATCATCCACATTTCATCTCACACATCATTTACCAAGGTCTTAGGATCACTAGGACTCAACAAAAGAAAATTATGGGATCTAACCAATTTGAGTCAAACATAACAACCATGGGTGATAATAAATATGAGTTTGTCATGCCTCCTCATATATTCACCCTAAATTCTTACCAAATGATGTAGATAAAGGAGGAAAACCTTCTCATAATCACAATTTGATCAAACTCAAACAATCTTTTTTCCCGTACAACCCTAACTCATCAACTTTTCACAATTCCTTCACAATCTCTTTGCAGCATTGCAAATAGATATTTTTATTCAAATCTCTTAGAAGAAACCTCAAACCCACCAACCAATTAGCAATCCAAATACCCATTTTCCTCTACTTTAACATATCATATTTGTACAAGAACTTGTTTTGGAACATCATCCTCTAAAAAGGACTAGTACACTGTCCCTTTAAGCCAATTAGGCCTATTTTTCAAAGCAACATCAACTCAAACACCCTGCCAACCCAAAATATCAATTGCAATGTTCTTCACAGACCTAAAATGATCTAAATCCTCAACTTTCCTCAATTGAAACAACCAAAAACCCACCAAAATAAAAACCCTTGCTTTAGGCCTTTCTATGCTTGAAACAAGGAGGGTTTATTGAAACTTCAACCTCCAAGCCTTATTCCACCCTACCAATACATCAAAAAACTTCCAATATGTCTTCCTATGCTATTCCAACCTTCACAAATCTCTACCCAAGCGTTTTGCAACCAACCCTAACCTCTAACCACCAAATTTGCCCCAAAATCAATGGAATACCAACTAGGGCATCACTCCAAAACCCACAAACTACCTCCCCTACTATCAAAAACCACATGAAACAACATCCTATATCTATTTATTCCATTCCACCAAGTATTTACAAGATTCACTGGGTGGAATGGCCTAGATCTTCATTTTTGCACTCTCAAAATCACAGATTTTGAGTTACAAACCACTTATAGAAAAATGGATATAAAATGTTATTTCTTTATGAAATCAAATTCCACAAAAACCAAAATGCACATAATAAATGTGTCTATCTATTTCAAAGCATCTTTGATCAAAAACCTTCACTACGGGTCCGTACAGAACCCTGCAACATTAGTTTACCCGAAAAAATACAAAAAATTCAATGAGAATAGGGTATTCTTTAATGTGTAAGCTTCAAAAACAATTCACCAACCCCTGCCTTGAGGTCCTACAAGAATATTTAAACTACACACACCCAAAAATCACCAAAAAAATGACTCAAACTAACCTTTAAACTTACTGGCTATTGGGATTCCTCTTTTCTTACATTTTTGCAATTTTGACAACATTGCATTTTTTACAATTATTGACAACCTATGCAAAAATGAACCCAAAATAATCCTAATTACATTCTAAATGGTCTATTATGACCTTATTTTACATGACCTTAGAATTAACACACCAAAATTTGACATAAGACCTTATTTACACAAAATGACTAACATGGTGCCCCTGCACCACCAAACACCACAACCATATTCTTCAAGGGTTATTCCTACTTTAGGAGACAAGATTCAAGATGGCTCCATATTATCACTAAAACAATTACAAGAAATATAACAAGACCCTCAACATAATGAAAACCATTGATAGTATTCTTCCTTTAGATTATAATAGATATTTTATTATACTAAGCTCAAAAAGGTGCCAAGCTACCTTCTAGTTTTAACATTTCCTTCCTTGGGGAACAAGTCCCTCCAACCATTGCTTTATCAAACTCCTTAGAGGGGACAAATTTATCCAATATACAAATCAATAATATCCCCATACCATAATCAATCAATATCTCCATGCCCCTAATTTTCATACCAGTTGCTTCAATCCAACCTTTCATGCCTTCAACTAACACTAACTCAATAAAATTTGCTAAAAATACATCAATCCACTCTATCAAGTACCAATCCCATCTATTCATATCACTACATCCCTTACTAACCATCAAATCCCTTTGTATGTACCATCCAACTCCCAATCTTCCATGTTCAACATTTCTGCAAGCACAAACATTCCATACACCTCTCAATCTTCCATATTCAGTATTCCTCCAAAAAAAACCTTCCATAGACCTCTCAATATTCCATATTCAACTTTCCTACAAAAAAGCAGTCCATATACCTCTTAATCTATTACATTCAACATTGATATAAACAAAAATACTCGATATACCTCTCAATATTCCACATTAAACATACTTACAAACACATACATCCCAAATAATTTGTAATATTCAAAAAACACATACATCCAAAATAATTCATAATATTCCACATTCACCTTACCTAAAAACACATATATACCCCAAAATCATAATCCTTCATACATTTCACCTAACATATTGTTGGAAGTGGATTCACTCTGAGAGGGGGGGTGAATCAGAGTGATAATTTTTTTAACTTTTGGATTTGAATGCACAACTTAAATTTTTGACCTTGAAACAATGTGGAAGATTTAACCAAACACATGAACACTTAAAATTTATAGTAAGATATGCAAGAGAACCAACTCATATTAAAAGCATCATGTAGCATTGTTCCATCAAATTGTGAACAACCTTATTTATGCTTTTTGAAACAAGACTTCAACTTTACACAATGCAGGTTTAACTTGCTTTAGGAAGGTTTTTAAACAAACTTAACTTTGTCTTTTAAAAAAAACTAAAAGTATCAAAGAAATGAATAATTAAGCACATTAACTTGAAACCGAATGAGTGACAAAAATAACATCACATAACACAAAGATTTCCTTAGTGGAAAAACCCTCTTGGGGTATAAAAAAACCACTCGCAAACATATCCTTTTATTCATTCAAAAGAGCACCAACTCTATTACAATGTGGAGCACCAACTCCCATAAACTTTCTGAAGCACCAACTTCATCAAACATTCAAGGTATTGCAACCCATCATAACCTTATAACTGCAATAAATCTCTTCAGTTATAAAATTACAATAGGATACAAGATGATTTTGCAATAATGCCCAATTCAAAATAATCTTTGTTATACAACCAGAGATGAAAGCAATATGAGCCCACTTTTCCTCTTTAGAGTGATATCACAATAAATAATACTTTGTCCAGACTATCTCATCTCATCATCATATCAAGTGATTTTGCAAAGATATATATACAATATTTGTAAATAGTTAGTCATCTTGTCAAAAACCCGTATCCAATAATTGGATTTTATAAACTGGTAAACAATGTTGTTTAATCATGATACCCCTAAGGGTTTAAAGAATAACCATAGATATATCAATGAATTGCCACTGAAAATGATAAAACCCTTGAGTAGACTCGGGTTAGTGAAAAACATGATTAATCCTTTACAAATTTTTGATCTTCAACTTAATCACAAAAATAATTACCTTTGAAGCCAGCACAAAACTTTCAAACTAAAAACAAAAATACCTGTCAGGACAGACAAAATTTTACCAGCTGATTGCGCAAACTTCTTATAACGTCCTCATTGAAACTCTTCCAACTTTCAGCTTGAAAACAAGCTATAAACCGTGACCCATTATCCTCCATGGTGGCGCTGCTAGGGTTCATAGTGTTTACAAAATGATACAAATCTTTTGTTTACCCTATTTCTTCCTTTTCATCGAATACTCAACAAAAAAAATAATCATTTGAAGTCCACAAGCTGAATTGAAATCATTTTGAGTTCCAACAAATATCGACAACATGATGCTATAATCAAGTGCCAAATCACTACCCACATGTAATGCCATGAGATTCAATCATTCTAACATTCTACTAACCAAGTCAATCTTTGACTATGTCACTGCCAAGGCCAAGTAAAACCCGATATCATTGAAATATATATCAATGTCAAACCAAACATTAAGTGGAGCCCGATACCATGCAAAATGGTTAGCTGCTAAACACTATGCAATATGAAATGAAGCTCGAAAGTGACCACCAACAACAATTTAAACTTTAATAAAAGGTCAATTTATCATTTAGGCCGAGGTCATATAAAGCCCGATGACCAGCCAAATACAAATAATCAATATGTAAGATGAGATACATTGTAAAGTAATAACGAAATGATATTTGATCACAATACATATATTGTGTATCAATATAAACATCTTACACAATAATCTCCACCTCATGAGCAAGTAAAACATATGGACCAAAAATAATCTGGCCATGAAGATATGAAATGATAAGATCAACTAAAGAGAGTATAGTAACCTCACATACCAATGATTCCAAATAAAATATCAAACCCAAATGACAAGGAGAGCATTAATAGAATTCCGACCCAATATGTCATGAACCAAATAATATATCATAACCACCGTGGACACCAAAGATTTATGAGACAACCATGAAGATCATCAATTGAATGCCATGAAGACATAATGAATCTTGTCAATGATGCCATGATCAATCTGATAATGAACAATTGAAATAATATACCTGTTGTGCAATAAAGAAGTGCCAATTTGTCAAAATGAAATCAATTGTTCCATGATATCACCTGAAAACCAATGCCACCTTAATAGACAAAATAACTTTTATCTGCACATGAAGCTCAACATGATCAGTACCACAATATATGATAAACAAATGCACCCATATACATCAACCCAAAGCATGGTCCACAAAATACTGAATATGCCAAACTGAATACAAAGAGCACCAAGTATCATAATGCCAATCACCAATCAGATTTGTCACCAATCAGTTTTGTCATCAAGGACAATATACCACAAAGAGAAAGTCAACATTTACATGCCTATATTCTTGGCGTGGTCAAACCTACTTTTTCCACACATGGGAATCCATTTTGGAGGGAATCTAGTTGCTTGATTTTAGGCCTTTTTGAGGGATCCAACCCAATTCAGTTGATAGTTACTATTTTGGTGCAACTTCTTGGAGTTGATGGATATATTCTCATTTTGACTCATTTTGTGAGTTAGTTCATATGATGCAATTTCTGGAGTTAGTGATTTTTTGCAGTCCTTTCTTAGACTTGGGCATGTTATGTAACTCATTTGGGAGATGAAATACATATAATGCCTTGGATTCTATTGATTTCAAGTTTTTCCTCCTTATTATTGCAATATTTATGCATTATTGAGTGATTGATCAAGCTACTTGTGAGGTATCTTAATCTCCTTGAAGTTTTGTCTCATGTTTTCATG